>JASAMX010030717.1:60000-63340 GCA_030248175.1 Microlaimidae sp. YZB2_3 | reverse complement strand
TTACCTGTTTTTTTTACTTTTTATTCTAAATGCCATTAATAGCTATGAATCATTACTCCGCCGGGCCCGTTTTATAAAAATGTTTTAAATTTTCATTTCGCAAATCTGCGCCTATTTTTTGTAAAATACACGATAAAAGTTTTTCCACTTTTAATTTAGGGTAAGTATCTCAACGCAAGTGCTAGGCGTTGATGGGTAGCAGCCACGTAATTTTCAACACAAAGAATATAATTAAATAAAATTAAATTAGTGTATTTACAGGTTAAAAAACTTGACACCAAATTGTGTGTCAACCGTTAAACACGGGCTACCTCTCCATTAAATGATATAAATTGGTCCTAACTTACTTTATATTTTTTAAACAATAAGACTAAATGCTATCAAAATTGCAGAAAACGTTAGTTTATAAACCCCCTGATCAAAAAATATTAGTAATGAAACTGACCCCCTGTCATTTTTTAAATGAAAGAAACCATCGACGCTTATCTTTTCAAAATTCCATACACATTGCATTGATAATTAAAATTTTTTTGCTACTTTACGGAAATTAACCCGCCGGTTGTAATTATAAAACTTTTTTAACCATGCAAATTAATATTGTGTTCATATTGTTTAAAAAAATTATTTTGTTTAGTTCGGTAATACTTATGATAAATTTGGCAATGTACGTTTTACTTGCACATTGGTTTGCTTGTATCTGGTATTTAATTGGAGTTCAAGAGTACGACTATGGAACTCGAGAATGGAACGTCGGTAGTAGTTTTACACTTTTTTATTTCCCTCTTTTTTTAAACAGCTGTTTTGTATTATCGATTAAAAATAGTTTTTAGCATATTTTTATGGAAAAACCTTTTCTTACTTTTAAAAACAGGAAAATTTTATTTTCTTACCGTGTTCAACTAGAATATATTATAACAAACAACTTTAAACTAAAAAATAAATGCCTATAAATATACCAAAAATTAAAAAAAATCCAGATTTAAAAACTTTTAACATTTATTTTGGACAAATTATTATTTATTACCTTTAACTGGTCATAAAATCAACGTAAATTACAGTTTTGATAATGTAAAAAAATGTTTGTAGCAGCTTTTTAAAAGTAAGTATATATATATATATATCAGTTTAAATTCTGTTAGGTTCGTTCATACTTATGACAAAAGTCCTTTGGACAAAGTCCAAAGGACGTTTTAACATACTTTTATACGCTGTATTTGTCTTTTGGACTTTGTCCAAAGGACGTTTTTACATCAGTATGAACCAACCCTTATGTGATTTTTTAAAACCATATTAAAATTCGACAAATGTATAAATAACTGTATGTATAAATAAATGTATGTTGAAAATTAAAAAATTAAAGTAGTTACGACACTTTAAAAATTTATAACAATAAAATTAAAGTAGTTTTTTCAGGGTGGTTGTACAGACTTGATCGATACAAACCACAATACAGTTTTTTCAACAAACCCCAAGGAGAACATTTGACAGCAGATCAGAGATATTGGTCTGCGTTTTATTTTAGGTAACTGCGTTTTTATTTTGCATATTTATTTAAAAAAATTAATCAATCCTTTGCTGAAAGTGTGTGATTCTGGGGTTGTTGCACTAATGGCGATAAACACATCTATTTTTCTCTTTTGTGTATTTTTAGTTTGACAATGTTAACCTCTGTAGGATTTGGAAACGAAGCCGCAAATACTGTTCCAGAAAAAATAGCTGTTTGTGTTGCTATGCCGATTTTTGGTAATTTAAAAATTAATAATTTTATTAAAAATAATTTTCTAAAATCTTTTAGAGTAAGAATAAAAGTCAAATTGCTGTTATGTGTCAATATTTTCTATCAATCATTATAGCCCAATTTTTATTAAACACCCAATTATCTGTCGAACTTTGTACTATTCTTAAAAAACAACTACATATGTAAGTAAAATTTTTTGCCAACTCCATATTTTTATTTTACGTGGGTGCAGTTTCGAAAACATTCTTTGGCTCAGTGCTCAACTTAAATGTTTGCTACAGATTGAAACCGAAATTACGCCATAATAATCAAAAACGCCGAACATTTACAAAAATGTTTGACCCAGAAAATAAAACTAGAAAAAAAGCAAATTTATAATAAAAATTGTCTACCGTAAACTGCCGCAAAATTAAAACAATTCACAAAAGTAAAAAAAAACATGAAGAGCAAAAATAATGGTCTGCATTTTACCTACAACAACTATTTAATGTAAAAGTTTAAAAACAAAAAAAATGAAAGAAACTTTGAAAAGGCATGCAGTCATTAAAAATAAGTAAAAAGATATGATTTAATTATGGTTTAGCATTAATGCATGCAGTAGTTTTCGGATACGTAACAGCTATAATTCAGAGAATGTATGCCAGGAGATTTTCACACGATTTGCAGCTACAAGAACTGCGAGACTTTTATCGTCTCTATGCTATACCCAGACGTATTAAAAGAAAAATACAGGAATTCTATCAAACAGTTTGGACAGTTAATCGGGGAATTAATTTCGAAAAGGTAAAACATTTTATAGTTTTATTTAATTAAATTTATAATTTTTCCAGCAAAAAATTATTGAAATTATACAAAGCTTTCACAAACAACGTTAGTAACTTGATGAGTCAGCTTGAGAAAACATCACTACTTATTTACAAAAAGTGAAATTATGTAAGTTAGAGGTGTTTCTTTAGATTCGCATTGATTAGTTGCTTTGATAGTTAATAAATAGTATAAAAAACATTATAAACTCAAAAACTTATCTCCTATAGAGCTCTGATTTGATTAGTTTTTTTAATTGCTATCACTAAGACCTTAATTTTATAACATTGTATATAAAATTAGCAAAAATTGAGTTTTTTTAAACAGTTTATATTTTAAAAATAAGTTTTTGATGTTTAAATGTGTCCAAAAAACATTATTTGACTTAATTATGTACCACCCAGCGATAGCATAAAAACATTCCTCCATTTTTGAACATATTATAATTTATTAGTTGTTTGCTCACAAAAAATTGACATAAGAGCTGACTACAAATAAAATGCATTTTTTTCAAAGCAAAATTGTGAAAATTAATTTTTTAAGATTTTTTAGATAGTTCAGGAGTTTCCGGATGATTTGCGAGCGGATGTTTGTCTTCATATGTACTCGAATTTTCTTAACTTGAATATTTTTAAAGATGCTCCTCCAGGATGCAAAAAGTCATTAGCTTTACAGGTAATCTATACACTTTACAGGCTTCGACATCTGTGTTTAAAAAAGAAATGTTACTTCTAATGTTGAAATAATACATTCGCAGAAAAAATAGAGAATTGGCATTGAATTAAAAATCAACTCCTC
>JASAMX010030717.1:0-52500 GCA_030248175.1 Microlaimidae sp. YZB2_3 | reverse complement strand
TAGTCAAAACTTCAAGGACCTTAATGCGAGATATTTGCATATTGATCGCGGCGTGTGTAAAAGTTATAAGAGCGTAAACAAAAAATTTTTTGTCAACATTTTTTCAGTATCGCTAAAAAAACAGAGAGTAGGTATTATATTACAACAACCAGATAATTTGCATATTAGAAAAGATGTGCATTACGGTAGTTTCGTCATAGTGGATCATGTTGTAAATATGATATATTTAATGTTTATTATAATTTTAAATTTAAAAATAGTTTTCAATTTTTAGAAAGCACCATGCTGCGACTGGCACAATATGTCGTTTGACCATTGTGTATGTACATTTATTGTTTTTTGTTAATATTTTACTTTTACTTCTATATTTTACAATACTTTAAGTTTTAAGGTTTTAACTAATGAAAAAAATTTATATGTTGTTTTGATATTATTTTTTTTAAAGTTATAAGCCCAAAAAAACTTTTGACACACCGATTTTGTAGTGTTATAATACATACACAGTTACTGTGATCTGTCTTTCTTTTTTATCTATCAGCATTGAAAATGTGGCAACAACAAACACTAAATACATTGTAAATTATTTTTTTTAAATTTTTAACAATTTATTTAGGAGTAAGCTGTTATTATTATGTGTATTAGTAAGTAAAAATTGGTTGTCAACTTAGTGACTTTTTATAAAAAACTTAACAAAACTAATGGAAATGGCCCAAAACCCAAACCCAAACGAAAAATCTGAAACACAATTTTGATTAAATTTTGTTTTCTATTCTATGCAAAAGGGCCTAAGGTAACTACTGATATTTCAATTTTTATGGTTTGTGCTGCCTTTTTAAGTTTATTTAAAATTTAATATAAAAATTTCACCATATAATTTTTGGAAAAAAGGCATATTAAAATTTATTTATCAAACCGCTTTAATCAATATACTACATGTATGAAACATGAAAAAATGAAAAATCTTTAATCTTTCATGAAAAAATTTAAAAGATTTACCCAGATAACTATAATATAGACTTGTTTTGAATAAGGGTTTTTTAGTGCATAAAGAAGGTACAATAACAAGTAGCGCCAATCATATGCAGGGGCCTATTTCATAAAGACGTTTGTAAATTTTTATTTACAAGTCTCCGCCTATTTTTTGTAAATTACATGACAGACGATATAGGACAGGGCAAATATTAATTGGTCAGCGGAGATGAAATGACGTGGCTGCGACCAATCAGCGCAGAGTAGTGCGCGGAGATGCTCCCCTGGATTACAAGTCGAAAAAACTTTATCGTGTATTTACAAAAAATAGGCGGAGATTTGTAAAATTAGAATTTACAAATGTTTTTATGAAGCAGGCCCCAGGGGGAAAATTGAGAAACAGCGAGCTACTAAACCCGAAGGCTATCTGGAAGCGACAAATCCAACAAGCCTTGGGTTTTTTGCATAAAATTCGTAAACAGACAATAATTTGAAAAATGACCGTTTTTATTTTTGCTTTTTCTTACAATGATAAGTCGAGTTGCGATTTGCTTTTTTTAATAATGTTAATTTTATTTTTTGTTATTTCATTTGCAACAGTTATAACAATAATGCAATAAAAAAGAATGGATTGCGAATATGTTTTAAAAAATAAACAGGATTATAAATAATTAATATAATTTTAAATAAAAATTAAATAAACAGCGCTTAAATTCTTATTTGTAAAAGGATTTTGTAAATTTCAGTAATGCTTAAGCCATTCCAAATAATTATTAATGGACTGATTAGCAGTTCTCCAAAATGAGAATTTGCTTATTTGTGGACAGAAATTAAGGTAAATTTGCAGTTTCAAAGTATTATTAAAATGTTAAGGCCGTTTGGAACACGCTACATTATTTTAAAATAAAGTTTTCAAGGGGTTTTGCTAAAACAGTTCGTTTTTTGATTTGTCGCTACCTCGTGGCAATTTGGTTTAGTACATTTTACGATTTCAAATATTTCAGATATGGTCTAAAATTTAGACCGCTTCCCTTTAAAATTTCTTAAATATTTCTTAATATTACATAAGCAAAAGCATTTTTGGAGGATTTTTAGTTTTTTGCCGCTTTCTACGTATGACGCTGCTGGCGCGCTTGGTTCGTACATTTTTAATGTTTCAATTATAGCTTCTATTTAAAAGTTTGGAATGGACTTTTTTTAAATTAATTTTAAACTTTTGAAATAATTTTACAATTAAAACATTTAAAAAACCTATGTAGGTTTGAAATTAGTTTAAAGCACAAATTCCACTTTATTTTTGCTAATTTAAAATCAATGTTCACGAAAATATTAGTTTAGTGATGATTTCCAAATATTGTGATCTTTAATCAAAAAACCAAAATATGTTTAGCACAAACTGATATATTAAAGCACTTCAACATAGTGAAATATATCATCGTGTAGCAATTTTAATTAAGTATAGGTTTAAACTAAAGACACTAAGAAAACTACAATTTTTTTGAATTTTATTATATTCTTTTTGTACCCTCTCTCGTACAGTAAAAGACGCTTATTCGGAACTAGTCAATACACTTGCGCGCCATCACCCATTACAATCACATTGTTTAAAAAATTTTAATTTTATCTAAAAAATAAACGGTACAAGAATATATTTTAAGAAGAATACGGGCTGTTACATGAGCACCACCGTGGGTTTGTGGGCTGCACCGAGGCGTGTTCATGATCAATTAAAACCTCAAGGGCAAAAATATCTGCTTCAGATGTTCCCAAAAACTATGGCGTGGAATCTATACGCTTTTTTGGACTTTATTAATACTTACCCGTTTTCTAATTACGAATATAAAGATCAAGTTTGCGTAAGTTTAAATAATGATGTTCCTGCCATCAAATATAGTTCTCTGAGCTCCACACCTTGCGTGTTAAATGAGCAATTTTAATCTTACTTAAGCATGAAATATATTTTATATTGATTTATGTCAATTTTTAGCAAGATTTTGATTGTTTTTTATAAGTGAACAAAAATTAGTTAGAAAATTACAACAAAAACATTGACAAAGTTTTTGTTTGTGGCATTACCTTTTAATTATTTATGAAATAAGTACAAAAATTAATGTCCAGCCAAATGACAGAAATTTATTAAATTAAGAAAATTGCCTATTACTCGACTCAATGTTAGTTGTGGTTAAGTTTATGAACATAAGATAAAAATTTGGTTAACTTTAAAGTGATGAGACATAAGTAAAAAAAGGCTAATTTAAAAATCTATTACCGATCGTATAGCAGTGTTTTTTATAAATTTATCAAGTTAAGATATAGTAAATAACAAATGCTCAATAAATATAAAACAAACTAATAAAAGTTACAGAAATGTGCACGTGTTTTTCAAGGTATTACGCGGAAAATCTTAATATTTAATGATGTTTTCTTCAAGAATTCTAATAAATTGAAAATCATTGAAACGTTTTTGGTGAACAACTGTTTGATTTCTTTCAATTGCCACTAAAAACGACTGTAATAGCCTCTTTCAGTTATTAATTTTTTTAAAGTGTAACTTTTTTATTTCTGAAGCGTTTTCAAGACAATTTTTCTATTTCAATATAAGAAAACAGTTTTCATTTGATATCTTACATCATATAAAACCTAAATTTTATAATAAACTAAGCATTTAGCTTTCAAAATCTACCCTTTTATATTTTTACTTCTATTAGCAGTGGAAGTACTTTTAATTCCATTAGTAGTTGACGTTCCAACTTTATTTTTGTGTAAAAACAGGACTGTTTGATAACGTGACAGAAAACAAACAACTATGTATCTTGTATTTCCATTTGTAGTGTGAACCGGTCACACTATTTCTTATCTTATATTATATTATCTATTGTCTCCTATTTCATGATAGTGTGAAACAGCGTCAACTCCTACACAAGATCTGAAAAGTGTATTTGTAACTGTTGAATCTCTTTATTTGTTTTGTTAGCAATTGTTCATACAATCAATTTGAATAACTGATATTCTGTTATCAATCTACTGTTTCTTTATAAGCTTTATTTGAATGAAATTCTAATATTACGGGAGGTTTTAAGTTATAAACAATAATCATAAATTTATAACGTTTTAGAGTTGGAGTGCACAAGGGTCATCAAAAAAATCTATTGTATTGAAAAATTTAATTGTCAGTCCCGGAGTCCCTTATGACGTGCCTTGTTACAGTTGCAAAAATTTTACTACAAGAAACGGTAACGTGAACGCTTTCTATATTGTCCCTGATCGAAACATTATTAATCCGAGTTCAAAAATAAGAGTGGCAAAAATGGCGGCGGAAAGTTATTTAAATCGTAGTGGTAAGTTAAAAACTAAATTTTGATTATTTTTTTAATAAAATAAAAATTTTCAAAATAAATCTATTTTTAACACCATGCTAACTTAGCACCCCTTAGAATGTTGTGTTGACCGTGTAAGGGAATTTTTTGGTTTTGGCCAAACTGGCTTATCAACACAGTTTGACCAAAACCAAAAAATACGCTTTCCCACGGTAAGGTACATTTCTGTTAAGCCCAAACTTAGGGAACTGGTGTAAAAAAGGTAACCCCCCTAACACTATTTATAGCAGCAAAACAACCTAACTGAAAAATATAAAGAATAGATTATGACCACAAATGAAGAGCAAAAGCAAACTAAAAAAAGGACACAGTAAAAAAAAGGGATCAGTAAGTAGGCAGTGAAGTATAACATAATTTAACTAAACTTTTTAATATTATACAGGGGACTGTTTCATAAAAATCTTTGCAAATTCTCAGTTTACAAATCTCCGCCTTTTTTTGTAAAATACACGATAAATGTTTTTCAACTTGTAGTCCAGGGGGAGCATCTCCGCGCACTACTCTGCCCTGATTGGTTGCATCCACGTGATTTCATCTCTTCTGACCGATCAATATTCGCCCTATCCTATATCTTCTATGATGTAATTTACAAAAAAAGGCGGAGATTTGTAAAATGAAATTTTACACAAACGTCTTTATGAAATAGGCCCCTGATTGCATTTTTATTTATTTCTTTTCTACACTGAACTTTCAGTTGTTTTCTAAAACCCTACTTTGTGTAGTAAAGCATAAACCAAAACGCTATACTAGCAACAGTTTTAATATATCATTTTTCTCAATCAAATGGGCTAGGCGCTCATAGCCGGTCCACTGAGGCCAAAAAAAAGTTTTTCATGCGTTTGAACGCTAATACTTTGCAAAATTAGGATTATATATATAATTATAATTTATAATGATTAAATGAAATGTAAACTGAAAAACGTTTGATGATGCAGGCAACCATGAGTTTGTGTTTTTTAATCAAATCAAAATATTTTTGTAAAGATTATAGTTTAGCTACTAAAGGTAAACCCAACGTGGCTGCAACAGTTGTTCGTTAGATTAAAAAATGCCCCCATTAAGTAACCATTCAAATCACGAGAATCTGACGTCACTTTATCAGCCAATTAGATTTCATTTAATATGGAGTATTTGTTTGATTAAGTGACGTCAGATTCTCGTGATTTGAGTGGTTACTTAATGGGGGGCATTTTTTTAATCCAACGAACAACTGTTGCAGCCACGTTGGGTTTACCTTTAGTTCAATATCAATCCACTTATTTTATGTCTTTTGAAGTAAAAATTTGCTGTGTTTGACTATTCGTTGCGCTATAAAATTAATAATTTTTTGAACTGTAACGCTTTACTTTCACATGACTCGACAGTTTGTCATACAAATTAAGGCTGGCTCATACATATGACAAAACGTCCTTTGGACAAAGTCCAAAGGACAAATACAGCGTAGCAACGTCCTTTGGACTTTGTCCTTTGGACAAAGTCCAAAGGAAAAAATCCAAACTTTTCATACTCGTAAGATGGAAATTTTACTGAAAGCTTATAAAACCTTTGTGCATCCACTAGTCGAGTTTGAAACCTACGTTTGGAACCCTCATTACCTCATGGACATCGATCTTCTTTAAAAGGTGCAAAAAACTTTTACAAGGCGTTTATATCATAGGTGCTCTTTTAATCATGTAGATTATGAGACTCGACTAAGGGAACACAACCTAGATAAGCTTTCAGTGAGACAAAAACGAAATGACATACTGCTTTGCTATAAAATTTTAAATGGACTAACTAATATACCGGTTTATAAATTTCCCTCTATTGATCAAAACAATAAAACCAGAACTAACGAACTAAAATTAAACGGTTTCTATTCGAGACTAGACATATTTAAATATTTTTATTCAGGTCGTATTGTTAACCTATGGAATAAGCTTCCATCTGACTTACTATTATCACCATCTTTAAACAATTTTTACCGTAAACTTTCTTGGTATGCTATATAAATTTATTTGTTATAAGCTCATATCATTTTATTCAATTTTTTTTATATATCACCTTTGCTTGTATTTTGCAACAGGTTATCTTTTGTAAAATGATTGTACTTTTCCCCATAATATGTTTTTAAAATTTTTTTTGTGTTTTTTGTACAACCCACATCAATTTTTCGCTCTTATTAAATTACCAAATCAAAATTTTAAATCTACTAGTTTAATTTACAGTTACACACTTTTATTGTAAGTTTTTTCTGCATATATTTTATTTGTTTAATAAAAACCAAATTTTTTTTGCCTTAAATGGTTTTTTTTTAAGATTTCACTATCTACCACTATTTTCTCAAGTAATCGATTAATGAAACGATTTTTTTCCACTTATGTAGTTATAAACGGCTCTCTTAATTTGTATTATTTATTTTCTTTATTTATGTGCATAGCAGTTTTTTATTTTTGTATATTAACTTATAATGTTGGATTCATTATCATAGTTATATGTTTGTTTAACCTTTTCTTTGTCTCTTATCTTTGTAGTACTGTAAGTCTGTTACTCTTGCTGTAACCTTTGCAACAAATAAAATTTCTTTTTCAAAGGACAACGTGTTCATATTTTCTTGTCCTTTGGACTTTTCCCTTTGGATTTTGTCCTTTGAACTTTGTCCAAAGGACAAATATAAAATAGCGTTCATACTTCGTCCAAAGGAAAAAGTCCAAAGGACCTTTTGGCTTCTCTAAAATTGTCCTTTGGACTTTGTCCAAAGGACGTTTTGTCATATAAATAGAACAAAATATAAATAGAACAAAAATACTTACCACAACTACTACGGCTCAAAAAGTATACCAATATTGATTATTTAAATATGCAAATTTCCATTTGGATCAGTCAAATCTGATAGTTCCTGCACGCAATTTTTCAGTACTTTTTTGTGTCCGTACTTTTTTTTGCCTTACCCTTTTGTTTCAGTACTGTTTCGTGCTTGATCTTTTGTGAAACCCAGGACTGTTTTGTGTTACTGTTTCGTTCCGTACTCTTATGATAGGAAGCCAGTTTTTTCTAGCTGGCGGAAGTTCTTGTCGCACGCGCTTTAAATTCGGCCACTATAAACAACTTTAAATATCCACTGATCTAAGTGTAACAGAATTTTTTTAATTTTGCACTGAAATAACAAAAATAGCTATGGTTTAATTTTTAGACCAAATCTTGGGTTGATTGGAAAAACCAAAAAAAACTTATCCAAAAAAAATATAAAATGTGGCCGAAATTAAAACCTTATCCAAAAAAAGGTGGTCGAAATTAAATCAGCTATCTTAATACACAAATATGTCAATCAAATACTCATCAAACTCAAACGAACTTTTATTTTTAGAAACGCACGGGAATCTACGTTTGGGAGAAAATCCGGATTATTTTGGGAGGACGGCTTTTTTTGCGGAGCGCTGGAGGCAACACACGGACGAAGCGGACAATCATTACTATCCGGACGGGCGTCTATTGGTGGATCCGGATCCGACCAATCAGGGTTTTCTCTATCTGAATTGGACATCGGTCACGTACGCGTGTTTTTCGGTATATATACCCCCTATATGTTTGTCGAATAGTCTGTAGAAAAATAATGCGTAACTGAAAACATTTTAAAAGCATATCTCACCAAAAAATGGTGAATGTGTCGGTATATGTATATAATTATTCTAGCTATTACAATTGTTGTATATAAATCGATCGCAATGTTGTCAGGATACATATGCTGCTCAGACTTACCTTTTCCAGTACGCATCAATTTTGCTCAGACTTTAGTTTCTTTGAATAATTTTTTGTGTATAATTGATTCGGAAAAAATTTACACAGAATAAGAATACGAAACCCCGCTATTTATTTATTTTTTGTGATGTATAATATTTTCAATTTTAATTAATTCTCAAACACCAAGTATTAGTAATTGCTCGTTTGGTTACAAGTTAAACTGAAAATCGTTAAAAAACGCTTGAACTTGTTTGAGTGTATTATAGTATTTTTTATCGAATGAAATGTCTTTAGTTGCTTTATTTTTAATAGTGTTGTAAAAAGTGATGATTTTTCAATTATTTTGGGTAAAAGTAATTTGAAAAGTTTTAATTTAAGTAAAGTAGTAAGAGTAAAAATAATTTGTGATTTTTTTTACTTTAAGTAAAGTAAAAGCAAAAGTAAAGGTCAAAATTTTATTTAAGTAAAGTAAAAGTAAGGCCTATTTTTAAATAAAAGTATAATAAAAGTAATTTTGAAACGTATTAAAACATTGGTTTTCGGAGCTCAATTCCAAACTTTTTTTTTCTAATTTTATGTATAAATTTCATCTTAATAATTTTTTGGTCTAAATAAAATGTGTTTAGCGTGTTACTGGCCTCAAAAACTTTCTTTTGTCACTTATTTTTCAACAAGTCCATGGAGAATCTGCTCGTTTAAATTACTTAAATTTCAGTTAAATTTAATTTTAGTATTTACAGGAAAAAATCCGATTAAGGGTAAAAATAAAAGTAATTCAAATTTCAAAAGTCGAGTAAGAGTAAAAGCAAAATAAAACGAAATTTAAAAGTCAAGTAAAAGTAAAAGTAATCCAAAATCCGTTACTTTTATTAGTTTAAATATAAGTAAAAGTAACTTTTTAAAACACTAATTCTTAAACCAAGAAGTTTTTTGGGGTTATGCAGTAATTATTTGTCCCTTGGTTACGAGGATTAATATAGGTAACAATTTTAAAATTTTGTATTTATTTTTTCTAGACAAAAAACCAATCGGTTGGGAACGTGCAATCTTACGTTAATGTTGACACACTTGCAACAAAACGAATGATAGTCGAAATTAATGATCATGTTAATAAAAAATTAGGAAGTGCCAAAATTCGCTGGAAAACAGATCATTATGATCTTCCTTCCAATGGTAAGCTAGTTACTAAAATAGAATAGTTTTGCAGATAATTTTTTATTGCTAATAACCAACAAGTGACACTAAAATAATGTCACATTAAAAAATATTAAACATAGTAAACTAAACGGGGCGAGCCAGTTCCAGATTTCTTTATTTTTTTCATTTTTGGAATCACCAAATATTCTGGACTCACAAATTGACGTTTTATTGAGGTCACTCTACTAATTAAAGGCTAATACGCCAATGAGCCACTGTAAGGATCGGTCCAGGCCTGCAAATACATAGAATTTCCAATTTTGTTTTTAGAATTTAAAGTCGAGTAGATCGGTTGTTTATTTATAATTTCAGCAAAATTATTTCATGGAATATTATAGATTGTACCTATATTTAAGTTCGCGACTTTATCGCTATGTGGTAAAAAATAATCTGTAAGAAATATGCATTAACAAAAAATTCTATATATACGTAATTCATATTTTCTTTAACCAAAAATTTTATTTAAATGAATGCTGTCGAATATTTTTTTCTTACAATTTGAACATGAAATCCTATACAAGAATCAAATTCTTCTACGCCAATTTGAGTCCAGTTATACACTATTTTTTTTAGAAATGTTTCCGACACAACTTTTTATATGCACTAATTCATAATTACTGTTTTTCCCCATAGTGATTTTAATAAGTTTATCGTTAAAATGAACCGTATTGTTAGCGAAATATGCTCACCTAAAATTTGTTTTCCAGTGTAGCATTTTTTAACAGAATTTAGTTTTTTGGGGGGCAACAAATTGTTTCGCGCAAATACACCGAGTCGCATTATGAATGGAAGAAAACTTGTGTTAAAATTGCTGCTATTTTCACTACATGCATATTTGTCAATTTTCAAGCGAAATATTGCTCAGCAATTAATGCGCTGCCGGAAATTCTTTATGTTTATAATTCTTGCTATCACGGAGAAGTTTAATGTTCTGCTATGTGTTGAAAAGCTTCTTTTTCCGTGTTTATTTCTTTAAATAATTTATAGAATACACGGACAAAAACCAGTTGCGTAGTTTAAATTTAAAGATCGAAACGCACTGGGAACCGTGGAGTTGTTGCAGCGCTTGTTGCTGCAAGAAATCCGAGTGCCAATTTCCCACGGAAAATTGGTAATTGTCTATTTTTTTGTTAAATTTAACTTTAAAATTATTTATTTATATTATTAAAATTAGTTAACGAGAACTTATCATGGCTGCCGCTGCCACAGTATTTCCTTTATAGTATTTTTGTTTTGGGAATTTATTATATTGTATAGCGTCACGCAAGGACTCGGTTATAAATTTTAAAATATTTTTGTTCTTATTCAGGATTCTTATCGCAACGATTTAATATAAATAGCAAGGGTGGTATGTGTTTTTATACTCTTTTTAAGCCCAAAACTAACAGCTTTTTATAGTCTATAAAATTTTATAATTTTATTACGGTCCTTTGCAATATCGAAATGTATTGTCGAGCTTGCAACAAAGACTTGAAATGTCGGTTGGGTTTGGATTTTTTATTATGTTTAAAGTTCTGGAAAAAGCTTGAAATATGGCTTTTTCTGAATCTAAGCAGACTCTTGCCGCATAATTTGACCCACAATGTTGATAGGAAAGGTTATAGTTTTATCGTGATATTTTAGCATATTGACCAACTTCACGCAATCGAAGGATTTTAAAATTGTTTTTTATCCAGTGTTTATTTTGAAATAAAAGTTTTTGCAGTAAAAAGATTTTTTCGTTATTAACTCATTTTCGTACGTATTAAACAGTTCATTGAGTAATTGATGATTATTATCATTCATTTTAATGTTTTTTAAACGTTTTTGAAACTTTTTTCTCAATGAAAATCAATTTTTAAACGGGTGTGCAGGAACTTGCACACCGGGCAGCAGCAATTTGCACACGGTGTGCAAGTTTTGCGTCATGTTGGAACCAGCATAGTATCAAAAGTGAGTATTGAGTGGTAGATTCTTCTATATATATATTATGTATTCTTATTGTAAGTAAATACAAGTTTTATTTCCAATAACTTTGTTGTATTTTAAAATTAATAAACACAATTTTTTTAAATTTTGTTTACCTAAACTAAAAAAGGTACTTTCGCAATCAAAATTTTGATTGGTACATTATTTCCAAAGCATTAAAATAGCGCATTTTTTTGTACATATGCAACAGATCAAAGTGCGTTTTTTAAATTATTTTAGCACGAAATTAGAAAGTTTTCGCACTCGTAGAGGATTTACTTCTTTAAAAAAAATCGATAAAAGTAAAACTATCATAGTGGCGCAAAATCTACACCCAAGAATGAAATTCGCAGAACACTTGCTGAACTTTTGGTTGAACACCCCGCTGTTTGAAGATACCGGAATTCCCGTTTTCTCCACGCTGATACAAGCCAATAAGTAATTTTTGTTAAAAATATTTGTCAATTCATCGTTTTAATAAAGTGCAAAGTTTTGCAATCTAAAGAGTTTTACATTTCATTTGATTTCACCGCTTTCAGGAAGTTTTTAAATTATTGCACTTTGTAAAAATGATAAATGATGGAGATATGTTTTTTTTATAAAAAAAAACTGGAAAATACATAGAGTATTCATTTTTAAAACAGTACCATGTCCCGATTATGGAATTTTTAAACGACATCTGCGTTTAAAAATTTAATGCTGCATGAATATTTGAAATTTTCTTCATTTTAAGCTGCGCAAAACCATTGCCTCATGCAAATGAAACGCCACCAAATTCAATTTTTTTATTTTATAGCAAATAAAATCAAGTTGACTGCGATACTTGCAATATTGAATCGACTATTTACCAACAAAATTATTCTAAATTTTTGACTAAAGCGGATTAATAGCAAAGATTAAAAACTTATTTTAATAATATTATTCATCAAATTACTTCATTTGTAACCTAAATGCAAATTTTTTAAGGGCTAAAGTTGGTTAATATTTGTATATTTTGTGAAAAGGTGGAATTAAAAAAATTCTGCGTTCTTATTTGTTTAAAAAAAATCATTACCGCACAATTTTATTGGTCCCCTCATGTCTGCATTCCAATTTTCAGCGTCAGCTAGATATAATTTAACAATAAGTATACAAAGAAAAGGAAAGAAAAGCAAGAAGGAAGAAAGAAGAAGGATATATAATTAAACTCAACGGCACTGTACAAGCGACCAAGCGGTCGAGAAAACTGCCGTGCAGAATAATTATACAAACCAATAACGGAAATTTCCATTGTATTTTGAACAATTAATTTTATTAAGCGGTATGAAGTCGTAAAAAATACAGCTAGAATAAACATTGAATATTTTGAATTTCGGTTTAATTTAAACATAGCGAACTGAGTCAGTTAATTTTGTAGTTTACATAATATGGGCCAAAATTTTATACAAAATCTCTAATATTTATTTTATATGAATATATTAATATAAAAACATAGGTAAAAAAATATATTATGACAGAAAGTAATTTTTTCGTGATTTCTTAATATCTTTCTTCGCAATAAATGACGTTTTTAGTAAAATTGTCATATTTTTATTTTTTTTGTTTTATTTTAACCATTTTAAGTATTTGAAAATGGATTTAAAATTAACTGCTGGCATTAATCCAACAACATTCAGTGTTTAAGTAATGTCGCTTCCTGATGGCATTCGAGTTTAGTAATTGCGGTAAATCCTTAAATTTTACTTAAAAGTGTGGTGCAAAGTGAAACTTCTTGTCTTCGATTTTGATAATTTTTTGTGAAATCCTTACCCCTGCTCCCAATAGGCCACAAAAATTTTTTCAACAAAATATCTCCTGTGATCCAGAAGTTATGAACCTCCGAAAATGTCGTTTTTCGACAATTCTGTACGTAAAAGAAAAGATTACTCAATTATGTATAACGATTTACGTTACAAATTATGCACTCAAAGAAAGCGGCCTACTTTTAACTTTAATTTGATACCTTGATCGTTAAGATTTGTGCAGTATTTGTTGAGATATTGCGCTCCCCGTACAAAAAACCAGCGATTTTTTCGTTAAAAACACCAAACGACGGTAGCGATTTTATGAAGTTTGCCTAATTTTTTTTCCTTCACTTCAAAAAATCAAGGGTTTTTTTGTACAAGAAACGCAATATTTCGACAAATACTGCACCAGTCTTAACGAACAAGGTATCAAATTAAAGGAAATTCTTTCGACAAAATATTTCCAGTGGTTCAGGAGTTATCACTCCCCAAAAATGGCGTTTTTTGATAATTCTATACGTGAAAGATTGCTCAATTAGTATAACGATTTAAGTTACAAGTTATACACTCAAAGAAAGCGGCTATTTTTTACTTTAATTTGATGCCTTGTTCGTTAATATTCGTGTAGTGTTTGTCAAAATATTGCGTTTCTCGTACAAAAAAAACCCTTGATTCCTTCGATAAAAACACGAAGTGGAGGAAAAAAGTTAGGCAAACTTCATAAAATCGCTGCCGTCGTTTGGTGTTTTTAACGAAAAAATCGCTGGTTTTTTGTACGGGGAACGCAATATCTCAACAAATACTGCACCAATCTTAACAAACAAGGTATCAAATTAAAGTTAAAAAAAGCCGCTTTCTTCGAGTGTATAACTTGTAACTTAAATCGTTATACTCATTGAGCAATCTTTCACGTACAGAATGGTCGAAAAACGCCATTTTTGGGTAGTGATAACTCCTGAACCACTGGAAATATTTTGTTGAAAAAATTTTTGTGGGCTATTGGAGGCAGGGGTAAAATTTTAACAAAAAATTATCAAAATCGAAGACAAAAAGTTTGTTTCCGCACAGCACCTTTAAGTGAGATTGAGGTGTGAAAAGTGTGTTCGCAACAGTTGACTCCCCTTGATTCTTTGGGAAAATTTATCGAATCAATCTGGGCCGCCAAGTACGCCGCGCCTTTAGCTGTAAATGATAATGCAAGGAGATCTTGTTATAATCAGCCTTTATAAAATACTTAACAAGAAAAATATATTGGCTGTCTTTTAAAAATATAAATCCAATTAAATATAAAAGTATAACAATCTGTTTTCACTCATTACAGATAAACTATTTTTCCTCCGGGGGGGGAGGAAATATTCTAAACTTTTTCTGTGTGTTTTAAAAAAATACAATGTTTATAGTAATTCTTACTGTTTTATAAAAAAACACACAGTTTGAAATAAATTTTAATTGCAGATTTGATTAGATGGACGGGTGTCATCGTGACGGACGGGTGTCACGATAAATAGTTTGAAAACCATGTTTCTAAAGATATTTATTTAATCTTCTTGGCTGGCTTCCAAACACTTAGCTCAGCATTTTCCAGAAAATAATATAGATGTAATGCGGCTAACGGTAATTCCCATGGACCATGGACCATGCCCATGAGGGGTGAAAGACTCACTTTAACATTACAAAACAATATAAAGTTGTTAGTGCACCTCAGGCTTGAGGTTAGGCTTAGGCTTAGTGTCATCCTAAGCCTAAACCTAAACCGTTTAAAAGTTAAAACTAACAACTTTATATTGTTTTGTATTGTTAAAGTGAGTCTTTCACCCCTCATGGGCATGGTCCATGTTGGTCCATGGTCCATGGGAATTACCGTTAGCCTGTAATGCATAAATAAAAAAATATGATTTACAGTGAGAGCATAAGTTACTTAGTTTTAAAGAAATGTAGTTTGACGTAATCATTTGCTTTTTTGAAACATCTTTTAAGGTTTTAATGGGTTTTTTCTACACTTATTTAGGTGTTATTTTGAGTACCGAGCGAAGGGGGATAAATGTTTACTGATGGATTTAATGAGCCTTCTTCCTTTTCTTCAAAAAAAATAATAATAAAGTGGCAAATAAAAAAAAATCCCCAAAATCAAAACAAAATGACAAAGGATTATGGAATAAATCTTTAAAAACCTTGAATATGTTTTATATTTTACAAATTAAAGGGTTGTAAAGAACACAACAAATGCATATTTTGTAATTTTTTAAAATAAAAAATACAATAAAACTGAACACAAACTAATACATTTTTTATAAGAAATACCGCAGATTTGTCGACATTTTAATGCAAAATAAAGTTCAGTTTACATTATTTTTGAAAATTCCCCAAAACACCAAAGAAAAGCAAAAATATTGCCTGAAAACATCGGTGGTTGCAAACAGCCGTTTATACTACGCTTTTAGGCGAATTCATTTATAATTACTGTAGCGAAGTAGATGGTTTCTGTATACGCATTTGAGGGTCCTAAGTTCGAACCCCTCAGTAGTCGTGTTTTTTCTCATCTAAGCATATTTCTAACATAAACATTAAAGTTTAATTTCATTTCTTTATCTTTTTACATGAAAAAAACCCGAACGAAAATAACGAATACCTATTTTAAAGAAACTACAATTGTGCACATTTGCATGTCATATCCTTTTGCTTCTTTCACGTATCAATTTTAAACTAAACTGAAAATTTTTTTGTTGCTGGTTATTTTTTAAACAAATAGTCCTTTTAAGTAATTGTGAGCATATTTTTCATATTTTTTAAATTTATTTTATGACAAATTAATACAAATGTAACTTCTTAATTTGTTTTCGTGATTTTTTTTATATTAAAAGAGGTTAAATTTGCCCTCATTTAAATTATTTAAATTTGTATAAATGTGATTTTATGCTAGCATAATAATTTTTGTAATATTTGTGTTATTTATTCTGGTTTTCACGCAGCATCTGCTGTCGCTTATTTGAGTTTTAAAAAAAAGGTATGGTATTAAATTGTAAGTTTTTTAAAGTCAGCCAGCAAGACAAAATATGTTTAGAAACATGGTTTTTAAAGCATTTATTGTGACACCCGTCCGTCACGATGACACCCGTCCGTCACGATGACACCCGTCCGTCACAATGAAACCCGTTCGTCACGATGACGCCCGTCCGTCACGATGACACCCGTCCGTCCGCTGGTTGTCTTTCGCATGGCCGCGTTTGTTAAACACAAGCGTCACTCCTTTGTCTCGAATCATCCTATTATCCACCTATGATGGCTCATTTATTCAATGGCTTATATGGACGCCGCTCTTTATACAGGACTTAAAGATTTTTTTGATAAATTGCATAATGTTTTACCCATGGTTTTATCTTTTGGTTTTGCACTTTGATTTAAAAAAAACTAAATTTTCTATAAAAACAATGTGTGTTAGAATAAACACTTAAAAATGCAGTAAAATGTTTAGAACTTTGTCGTACTTCATGGAAAAATATATTCTAAACAAGATTACCACCCTGCCGCATTGGGACAGCATTGGGCTGTATGCGATGTCTGAAAATTGTAATATCAAACAAAAATCAGACTGCCAGCTTTTGCGCGAATGCAAAGAGGAAAAATCTGTGTTGGAATTGTATCATTCGAATATTAATACACTAAAGGTAAACACAGTTATATATTAATTATATAAGTTATTATTTTTCGTTATTTTATAGATTTGATTCCGATTCAGTGCTCTTTTTTTCAGTGCTCATTCCGTTTTGTTTATTGTTAAACAATTATAAACAGTCCTTTTTGTTGTTTTCAATATCACTGTTTTAAACAACCATAATAACAGAATTTTAAAAAATCTATATAGCAAACTAAGTGGGCAAAATTTTCATTTAAGGTGGAACGATAAGTTAGGATACCCTGTCGGTTTTCGTGTATAACTCGTGCCTTACGTGACGGACAGAAGCAAACTATAAATTGGAAGAAAGGGTATTTTTCCGGTCAGTTCGGTATCCTTAACATTTTTGGTGGATTATTCCACGCCAACATATACTTCATGGAAAAAAGGCATTTTAAAACAGTTTTTCCCAATTTAACAGAACCAGAGTTAATATTATGTAATAAAAATTTAACTCAAGTTAGATACAACAAACGTACATGCCCACAAAAAGTTTCAGCAAAATCCCCCCAGAGCTTTGGGCTCGAGTCCCCCTGGGGAATGTTTCTAACATCAAAAAAATGTTGTTTTTTTTATTTTTAACTTTTTAATTAAAAAAAGTATTTATTATTCAATACTGTATTCAACTCCGAGTACGTGTTTTGAGGTAAAAACGGTATATAGTTAGAATGCCTCCCCCAAGGGTGGGGCGCGACCCTCTGGTGCTCACCGGAGGTGGAATTGAAAAACAGAGGTCAACATCATCAGACTTTCCAAAAACCCCAGAGTGCATGTTTTTGGGAAAATTGGTAAAATTTTTGCAACTGTATCGTTCTACCTTAAGAAAAAACCTGTAAACAAAAGGTTTAGTGTCAATGGAGCTGAGGGAACTTGGAGCTGAAATTTGGAGCCAAAAATGGGAAACTTAGAGCCGTAACGTAAGTGGGGAAACTTGGAACTTTAAATTGAGAACTTGGGACCAAAAATAAAAGTCGATAAAATCTATACCTAAACCTAACGAAGCCTAAATCTAAACCCAAACCAATTTTTTTAAAGGCTCTAAGTCGCATACTTTGCAATGCCAAATTCTGAAAAGTTTACGGCGGCTCTAAGTTCCTTATTTACAGTTCTAAAGACCTGGGGCCGGTTGTTCAACAGCGTCCTTATTTTAACAGGGCCCTTAGTTTAACTGGGCCCTATAACCTCTAAGAGGTCCCTTAGATAAGGGGGTCCTTATCTGTGGTTGCTCAAAACAATTTAACGGGACGCTTATCTAAAGGGCCCCTTAAATATTTAAGGTAGCCTTCTCTCACGTATTCTTGTTTATTGCGCGTATTGAACACAATAGTTTGTTTATTATGTGTCCAAAACAGTTGATCGTGTGTGTAGTGGTAACAGAAAATTTAAAAAAATCATTAAAAAAGGAAAAACTTTTCTTAAGAAACTGATTTTTGTATGCTTACGAAGTTTACGTACAGCCTCACAGCACTATAATCGGCAAGTTAATTGGCAAGATTTTTTTTAAGCTTTAAAATCAGCAACCTTATTTTTATGTGTACTGAATTCATGAACTGTTAAAGAGTATGCTATAGATTATTTTGTGAAAAATTTTTTGTAAACAAACCTTTTTCGAAACATTGAAAACAATAAAAATAGCTCTAAAATGCTCTAAAATAGTTTAAAACGCATATTTCAAATTTTAAAATTGTTTATCCAAGGCGGTGCTCCCTTCGTTTTAAATGGTATTAATTAATTAAAAGAGATGATGGGACTTTTGTAACTAAAAAGTTTGAAAAATTTGAACTTTTTGGAAATTATTTTGCTTCCATTTTTACTGATGATAATAATACTTTACCAAATTTTAATCCACCAATTATAGGAAAGTTGGACAACATGGTATTTACTACAAAAAAGGTATTTAAAGCCCTAAAAAAGCTAATAAAGGAATTGTCTCAAACGCCTGACTGTTTTCCAGCTTACTTTTTAAAACGCTTGGCTAAAATTATTGCTGAACCTTTGGCAATAATCGTTCAGATGTCTTTTGATTTTAGAGAATTATCACTTGAATGGAAAATAGCTTAATTAAATTTACTGTTTAAAAAAAGCATCAAAAGCCTAAAAGAAAATTATCGTCCAATTTCACTTAGATCTTTTTTTTTGTAAACTAATGGAACAGCTTGTCAAAGAAGAACTTCTTGTCTTCTTCCATATCATTTTGTCAAGGTTTCAACACGATTTAAGGCAAAAAGTTCTACAATAACACAGCTGTTGGAAACTTTTAATGAGTGGGCGCAGGCACTAAAAGATAAATTTCTAATTGATGTCATTCACTTGGATTTTGCCAAGGCCTTTAACACCGTGTCACATCAAAAATTGTTATATAAGCTAGAAAATATGGTGTTTCTGATAAATTTTTAAAATGGATAAAAGAATTTTTAGTTGGGCGGGAAATTTAAAGTTGTAATTAATAACTCAGTATCCAAATCATTTCTTGTAAAAAGTTCAGTTCCGGTTGGTTGGTTTTTTTTTTTTGGTCTGCTCTTGGTGGCTGCTGTTCCTTCGTTGCGCGTCTCTTGCTTTTTCTATCATAAATTTGAAGTTCTTCATATTCGAAACGAAATTATAGCAAAGAGTTAATTTGTAAATATAAGCTTGGTAATAACGTACTTGCAACTACAGAATTGGTGCGTGACCTCAGTGTTTATATGAAATTCTCCTAAACACCGTGAAATCACAGCAAAAAAAGCTATGAGAGTGACATCACTAATTTTTTGAACATTCAATTCAAATTCTAGGAATACTTTTCTCAGAGCATATAAGTTCTATGTTAGAGCAATTCTGGAGTATGCTAGTGCAGTTTGGAACCCTTATTTACAAAAAGATATAAACATTTTGGAAAAAGTCCAACAAGAGTTCATTAGACGTTTATTTTATAAATGCAAGTTGTTACCTGTTGGTTATAAACAAGGACTGGATTACCTAGGTTTAGAAAGATTAAAGGACCAAAGAGACAAAACTAATTTATATGAGTGTTTTAAAATTATACATAGCTTAAACAATTTGCTAGCCAATGATTTTTTTAAGTTTAACCTGCAGCTCACCCGTGGTCATCCCTTTAAATTGGCTGTTGAAGATAGCAAAATTAATGCAGGGAAATTTTCTTGTGCAAATAGGGTGGTTATACCTTGGAACAATCTACTCCCATCTCAAGTAACTGTCGATTCTTTGGATGCATTCAAGAAAAGTTTTAAAACTGACTTAAATAAGCGCTCTTTTTGAGCTTTTAAAGTCATTTCAGATAGCTATGTTTGTTGATATTTTGTTAAAATTGTAGTTTATATTGACGGCAATTAAGTCGCAGATTTGATATTGTTGATGAAAAAAAGAAAAGAAAAATGAAATGATGAAACAAAAGAAATAAACTATGCAAAGACTATGCTTAGTAAAATATTAATTCTGTTCTTTGATCATTAAAAAAAAACACAACTAATATTAAATTCATAAGTCCGATTAATGATAGAAAACGTTTATGATACCACTTTTCTGCAGTTTTTTTGACTACTTTGTGGGAGGGGGGCTCACTTTCTAAATAGTCATAATTCCTTTTTTAACCAACCACAAAAAAGTGAACAGGGATTTTTTTTTTGCCCTGATTTTGAGTATGAACTTGGTTTGTCAATTTTTTTAATTCATAACTCCAAGGGAGGGGGGCAAACGGGGTAATCTTTCCCCTTTTAGAGTTCTAAAGGTAAACCCAACGTGGCTGCAACAGTGGTTCGCTGGATTAAAAAATGCCCCCATGAAGTAACCATTCAATTCACGAGAATTTGTCGTCACTTTATCGGCCAATTAGATTTGATTTAATACAAAGTATTTTTGTTTGATAAAGTGACATCAGATTCTCGTGATTTGAGTGGTTACTTAATGGGGGCATTTTTAAATTTAATGAACAACTGTTGCAGCCACGTTGAGTTTACCTTTAGGTTACATAATCGACAAAAAGAGTTCATATTTAAAATCAGGGTCATAAAACACCTCTGTTTATTTTTTTGTGGTTGGTAAAAAGGAGAATTGCAGCTATTTGGTGTTTTTAACTGTATGGCTGGTATGGTGTTTTTTTTAAAATACACTAGCTGGTAGTGCTGTGTGAATTATGCTCTATCACGCGCTAAAAAGTTCACGCGCTGAAAATTGGTAACTGCCATTAATTTATAGTGATAACCGTGCTGGTAACGCGAAATATCACACGGCGCAATAGACTATAGTCTGCCTGTAACTACTTTTAAAACAACTCGGTTTTGTTTTTATTTTTTGTATCATAAAAAAAGATTAACAATTTTTTGTATTATAAAAAATTGTTTAATGTGAGCATAATATTATTTAATTACATATAACTGCGTTAACGCCTTAGTTTCTACATGGCAGCTATTTGACAGCTATTTGGCGGCATATTTGGCGGCGCACATCCAACACCCAAAAACTAGATGTTTCTTCCTCCAATACCATGCTTCGGAGCTTCCGCCATTCAAAACGGAGGAAACTCCGGAGTTACGGTGTCTTAGAATATTTCCTCCTCCGCTACAGTTTCACCAGGGGAGGAAATATTCTGATTTGGCGTCCGAATATTTCCTTCTCCTAAGAATATTTTCTCCCCCCAGAAGAAATATTCTGGATTTGCGCCGAAATATTTCTTCCCCCTCTTACTTCACGTTTTTGACAACAATTAACAGAACTAAACATTTTTAAGGTAAAAAATAAGGAATAAACTAGCTTTTTTAAGAAGAATGTGTACAACAACCTTGTTTAAATTTCGATTATGGTTGTTTTTAGGTCAAAACGCAACTAATATTAAATAAATAAGTCAGATTGATAATAGAAAACGTTTACTAAACCACTTTTGTGCAGATTTTCGGGACTTTATTGTTTAAAAACTGCTGATTATTAGTTTTCAAATTTTTAAACTGATTTTTACTAATGGCACGTCGCGCAAATTATTATCAAAATAAAATAATGCACATATCAATACATATATAAATAAATCAATAAAAAAGGACTATCTATTTTTAAAAAATGTGTTCAAAAAAAACTGAGTGGATTTCCAATATTCAAACACATTGCCAACAAGCTAGTTTTTATTGCCAACAGCTTTTATTGTTAAATTAAAATCTAGTACTCTTAACTGATAGCATTGAAACAAAATAAAAATTAAAACCGGCGTATATATTATTGTACTATTATATTATTTTTCATTATAAAAAAATATATCCTAAAGTTAGAGTTTTATAAAAAGCTCCTTAACTTTGTTAATTTTAAACGGATCTTTGGATTTTTATTTTTACAGAAGTCAGTTTTGTTTCTTGAATACATTTTTTTTGTTATAAATTTAAGGGTGAACCTTAAATAACTTTAAATTTAAAGGTAAAATTCAGCCCGTGAGTATGTTTATACAGAAAATTTTTGACTAATGCTAAGATAAACTGGGAACTAAAAATGAACAGCATTTTTCAACAATTTTTAAAATTGATTAAAAATAAAAATTCAATTAAAAGGCTTTATTCTTAGAAATAATTTACATACATCGCGTTTTAATTTGCACCCTCGGCAAAGACAGCTAAAGTCCAAAAAACCAGACGGTATATGCAAATTAAAACACATTGGATACACTTTGGATACATTAGGGTGGTTACACCTTGGAACAACCTACTGTATTTCATATTGGCGACAATTAAGTCGCAGAATTGATGTTGTTGATGAAAAAAAAAAGAAAAAAAATAGAAAAAGAGAAGATAAAAGAAAAGAAATAATGAAATGATAAAAACAGAAGAATTAAACTATGCATAGACTATGATTAATAATATTAATTCTGTTATCTGATCATTAGAAATAAAAAAATAAAATAAAACTGCATTTACGTGAGATTTATTGATTGTCAACAATTTGCCTGCTTTTAAATCTTATGGTAAGTAGTCAGTAAATAAGGTCTAAAATGCAAATGCAACCATTAATTTAAAATATTGGTAATTTCACAATTGTCAAAAATAACTTGGCAGGCTTTTTTGTTTTATGCCAAACTATATATTTTTTGTAAATCTATGACAGTTTTTTTTTACATTTTTCAAATTTTTGTTGAAGGAATTTCCCCTGTAACTAGCAAAAAACAGTTGGTTTTATATATAAATTTATTTCGTGGCAAGAGTATAAACTTTTAGCTCTTTAGTTTTTTTTTAAAGTAAAAGCTTTTAGTTGATATTTAAACATTTAAAAAAAAAGTTATAATTAGACTGCATATGAAAAGACAAATTAAAAAAATGTTGAACTAAAAATTTTAAAAAGTTGGGGTTAAATTGATCTAATCTAATCAAATCTGCAATTAAAATTTATTTCAAACTGTTTGCTTTTTATAAACATTGTATTTCTTTAAAACACCCTGAAAAAATTTACGCATATAAGGGGGAGGAAATATTCCAACGCAAAATCAGAATATTTCCTCCTCCTGGAGGAAATATACTGGATGCAGCTACAATTATTTTCTTTCTCCGGAGGGGGAGGAAATATTCTGAGGGGGGAGGAAATATTCTGACGCAAAATCAGAATATTTCCTCATACTAGATGCAGCTACAATTATTTCCTTTCTCCAGAGGTGGGAAATATTCTGAGTGGGGAGGAAATAATCATGGGTGGCGCGGGAGCGCCAAGGGGCGATTTAGCCCCGTGGCGCCGCGCCAACCATAATTAGAGAACGTGGGTAAATTTTGAAATTCAGAACCTTCTTCTTCTTCTTCTTCCTCTTCTTCTTCTTATTATTATTATTATTCCAACGCTCCATTCTTAAAAACGATATTCCTCATTCGTTACTGATTGATCAAAAATAAACATGGGCTCATTAGAAAGAAGAAGGAATTACGCAACTTTCTTAGGAAGCACTTTTTTTAATTTAGGTCCTTGTTATCGATTTATTGATCAAAATAAAAAAATTGAAAAATAGACAAATAAAAACTCCCAACCGCACAATTACAGCCTTTTGGCAACAATAAGGATTGTACAGAGCAGACAACCAACATCCCCTCATAAAAACCGCACAAAAATAGCAGACCGGTTTTAATTGGTGGCAGAAACGGCACCAGTTCCCAGCGCCATCTGCTTCAACCGCGCGGAAAACGGCAAAAACAACAGAGTACTTTTTTAATTCTTGCATTACTGATGACAAAATTAATTCAAAGTTTTATTTATTAAAAAATAATAATAAGCGTCGGTGGCGCGGGAGCGCCACGCGCTGGTAATCATCGGTGGTGCGGGGTGCCAACTGCAATTTAACCCACGGCACCGCGTCAACTATACTTAGAGAACGTGAGTAAATTTTGCTATTCATGTTCATCATCTTATTATTATTATTATTATTTTTACTTTAAAAATTATAATTGCAATCATTGGCGCACGGCATCGCGCCAACTATATTTAGAAAACGTAGGTAAACTTTGTCTGGAGCGCAACTGCACCGCACTAACTATAATTAAACAACGTGGGTTAATTTTGTAATTTAAATTCATCTTCTTCTTATTATTATTTTTTATTTTATCTCGGCAACGGAATGATTATAAACATTTGTCATTGCGCAGCTAAAACTATAGTTTATTAGGCTATTTTTTAATTTAATTCAAAAAAAGTGGTAGACTAGCCTTGAAAAATGCTCTAAGAATAGAGCAGGAAAAAGGGGCGATTTTTCCCCGGGCGTATGTTTAGACAGAAAAGATGTAGACTAGTCTGAGATGGACATTATGTGGACTATAGGAAATTTGCATTTGGTTTGGCCAGCTGCTCACTAAATAAAAATTTCTACGATATGATAATGATTTGTTTATATATTGATTTAATCACACAGCACTGTTGCATTTTTTTTTTAGTTTGATGAAATGTCAATTGAAAAAATCATACTCACAGCAATCTTTGACAAGCGCGAAATCGCCACTTTTTCAAATTTATAGTTGTTTCTTACACATACAAATATAACCTTCTAATTGAAAAAGTGGCGATTTCGCGCTTGTCAAAGATTGCTGTGAGTATGATTTTTTCAATTGACATTTCATCAAACTAAAAAAAATGCAACAGTGCTGTGTGATTAAATCAATATATAAACAAATCATTATCATATCGTAGAAATTTTTATTTAGTGAGCAGCTGGCCAAACCAAATGCAAATTTCCTATAGTCCACATAATGTCCATCTCAGACTAGTCTACATCTTTTCTGTCTAAACATACGCCCGGGGAAAAATCGCCCTTTTTTCCTGCTCTATTCTTAGAGCATTTTTCAAGGCTAGTGTTTAATAATTAAATGAGCAATTTTAAGATTATTTAAGCACAAAATTGTTTTTATTTTACATTGTTCTATAATGCATTTTTACGATTCTTTTTTTTTAATAAGTTTTCAAAAATGCAGTTTGCAAAAATAGAAAATAGTTTATGACGTTATTCCTTATTTATTCAAGAAATTAGCACAAATTTAGTCGATCCGAAGCTCGGAGCTCCGTGAAACATAACTATTTCAAGCATAACAAAGATGCAAAGTGTTAAAGGAGCAGTATGGGATATTATTAAGATTAAATTACTCTATGCATTAAATTCAATTGGGCAATTAACAAATTCATATACTGTCAAAACTTAGGGTTCTAAGCAATGGAAACAACTGTGTGTGATTGAAAAATATATTATGCAGTTACATGTTTTTGTAGGTTATTTATACTTTCTATCCCAATCCCAGTCGAGAAATGACTTTTTTCATCAAAAAATTAACAAAAAAAATTGTTTTTTAAACCACAACTATTATTTTTAGCCACCGACCAAACCTCCACCCACTACTGAAATTGTTTATACACTGGAAAAAACGACTACTAAAAAAATCAATATGAAGTTATTTGAAAATGTAAAAACAATCGTTCTTAAGCACCAGGTACAGTATGCAAATATGGAAGAAGGAAAAAATTACCAGATACATTTTTTCAACGAAAAAAACATAGAACCTTATTCCTCGGTAGTTATATTATGTATCTTTTATTTTTTATTTGAAACCTCTACACTAATGGTGGTTATGATAATAAAGATAGTACTGCCATTATAATGGAATACTTTAAATAGCTCATAATAAGACCAGTTTTATTATAATGGCATATTCGTCTTATAATTCACGCGAATCTCCGTGAAAAGTATGCCGTTATAATGGCATGACTTAATTTTATCCCAAATTGAAATGACTATATTTATTCAATATTTTCTTAAATTTATTCATTTCAATCTGGGATAAAATTAAATTGTGCCATTATAATGATATACTTTTTACGAAAATTCCCATGAATTATAGTTGTGATTATGCCATTATAATAGAAATAGTTTTATAATTACCTATTTTAAAAATTCGCCATTTTAATAACATTCGCGGTCCTCATTTTTTTGCAGAAGAAGTTGTACATTTTTCGTTATATTATATATTTTTGTTCAAATTTTATTTATTTTTTATTTGACAGATGTGTTTGTTGTGTTGTGGTGTTGGTTGTGTGTGTTTATTGATTAGTGTTTGTGTTATGTTGTTGTGTTTTACCTTTGGTTTGGTGTGAGGTGTTCGTGTTTTGTTGTTTATGTTTGTTCTTTTTTGTGTTTTTGTAAGCTGTGCAAATTGCAAGACTATGTAGGTTGTTTGATTTGTTTGGGTGTAATTTCCCCACATTTGCATGGACCCTTATACTCCTGGACAGTCGGCGTTTTGAGAGAGCTATGCAACAGATACATCACTGGCAGATTCTACATGTGCTCAAATCCACAATTTTCATGCTAAGAACTTTTTGTAAAAAATTTTTTTCAAAAAATTAGGTGTTTTTAATTGTATCAATGTATTTTTATATTTTTAAAATGAGTTTTTGATAATTTTATAGCATAATAAAATTTTGCCCAGTACTAAAATTTCCCATTTTTAGGCATTTTTAAATAAAATATTAACACAAATGATGAAATATTTTTACCACTTTATTTACATATATAGTGCTAAATTACTTAGCAAAAAAATTGAAATTGGTAGTGGTGTTATGTTACTATGAACAATCGTGAACAAAAGATTATATTATAGTCATTAAAAAAGGACCAACCTTAAAGTTTTTACATGTTAATAAATACTTTTATAGTAAAATTAGATAAATAATATTTTGTCAAATTAATTAACTGATTAGTTACTACTAAATAAACTAAAAAGTTAACATTCATACAGCAATATTACGTTATAAAAGGTAGTAAGTTTTCAATAAATCAATTTTTGTTCAAAATTGGTTTAATTTCAATACTATTTATTAAATATTAAACTGGTAATTAGGTGCGTTGGTCTGCAATTATCTAGTAATGTGCCCCGGCGCTTAAAGTTCTGGAGCTTCGGAGCCCTACACCGAGCGGAGCTTTGCTTTTAGGAGCTCTGGAGCAACCCCGAGCTCCGGAAAAAAGCCCTATTTTTTCGACCTAATATTGCTTAATGAATGTAATATTTTTTTAGTTTATTTAGTAGTAACTAATAATTTAATTATTATTCTTCTAGATTTATTATAAAAATATGTATTGGCACAAAATATTTGAGAGATGTTGCATTTTCAATGACTATAGTATAATTTTTCGTAGTAAACATAATACTGCAATCAATTTTTATTTTTATGCTTAGTAATTTAGCGCTATATGTGGAAATTAAGTGATAAAAATATTTCTTTACTTGTTTCAATATTTTGTGAAAAAAAGCAAAAAATGTGAAATTTTATTACTGATTAGAATTTTATTATACTATTAAATTTTCAAAAAAATAATTTTTAAACTATAAAAAAACATTGATGCATTCAAAATCACCTAATTGTACGAAAAAAATTATATACAAAAAGTTTTAAGCCGGAAAATTGAAGATTTTAGCACATGTAAAATTTGTCAGAGGTGTATTTGTTGCACACCCAAATATCCATTCCAAGGAAACGCCGACTGTCCAGGAGTATGGTGTTTTGAATTGTACTAGTGCTTTTTGCATATGTTATAAGTACTATAGACTAGTTCGGAATAAGCGTCTTTTACTGTACGGGAGAGGGTACAAAATGAAAAAAATAAAATTTGAAAAAATCTTAGCTTTCTTAGTTTCTTAAGTTTAAACCTATACTTCATAAAAATTGCTACACGATGATATGTTTCACTACATTGAAGTGCTGTAATATATCAGTTTGTGCTAAATAAATTTTTGTTTTTTAATTAAATGTCACAATGGTTTAAAATCACCACTAAAATAGTATTATCCTGAACAGTGATTTTAAATTAGTAAAAATAAAGATGAAATTTGTACTTTTAAACTAATTTTAAACCTACATAGTTTTTTTTAATGTTTTGCTTGTAAAACTATTCAAAATTTAAAAATTAATTTTAAAAAGTCCATTCCAAATTTTTAAATTAAACATTTTCTGTAATTGAAACATTAAAAAACTGGGAAACAAGCGCGCCAGCAGCGCCGTACCTACGAAGCGGCAAAAAACTAAAAATCCCCAAAAACTGGTTTTGCTTTTGCAATATTTAAAAAGTATTTAAGAAAATTTGAAGAGAAGGGATCGAGATTTTAAACCAATAAATATTTGAAATATTTTAAACCATAAAATGTACTAGTCGCTCGCTGTTTCTCAATTTTCCCTCTACATATGATTGGCGCTAGTAGTTATGTACCCTCTTCCTAACACTAAAAAACCCTTATTCCGAACTAGTCTATATGTTAGTATCACACTGGGATCAGGGTTAGTTTTGACATTCCACGCAGTAGTGTAGGTTCTAATCAAATCGCGACCTTTCTACAACTTTTAAGTGATGTTTTTAATGAATTTCAAAGACAATTTTTAAAATTTTTTTCGTGCTATCGCACGATTTTTAATGTTATACTTTTAAACCGGAAATTTTTCAAGTTTAACTTAAAAAAAATGCAAATAACAACAAAAAGAATCACTTAGCGCGAAGCGCAAAACATTTTACCCTTTTTAGCGTCTTTTTTACGGTATTTTGAAAATTTGGAGTACAACCCCCTACAACTTCCCCCCCTTTCGAAAAATTAGTATGGAGTACAACCCCCCTTTCCGAAATCCTGGCTACGCCCCTGGACCCACCCCATTTTTAATGTTTTAATTGGTCTCCAGTTCCAAATTTGTGTTATTTTGTTTTGTAATCTTGATACAACCACGCTGGACGGACCCCCTCCTTTAGATTGTTATATAATGGGATTAAAAATTTAAAGGTTAGCAGAAGTAATTTTAAAACATTTTCTCGCACTTTGCATTGCTTAGTCAGTTGTAGTTCAATGTACTTATTTTTCAGTTGTTAATGTATTAGAAATCAAAAATTTTAAGGTATCAAATTATTTGTAAAAATTTTTTTCTTTGTTTTATAGATTTTTTTAATTGAATAATAGAAAAATAATGAAGTATGTGACATAAACAAGGCAATAAACACTCTGCGCGAGGAACGGAAAATTTTTTTAGCCTTTTTATAACGTTTAGGATTTGGATCCCTCCCCCTTTTGGAAATTTTGTTCAGGGTTGAACCCCCCCCCCCTTTCCGAAATCCTGGCTACGCCCATGGTTTCCACCATCACTTGCAGGTCCGGACATTGAATACATAAACGTAGATGTTCTCCATCAAAAAATAAATGTATAAAATCATTACCATCGAAAACTGTGAAGCTCATATTGTTGTGAGTTATAGGCGAAAGTGTTGCAGCAAAATTTTTTGTCGAAAATTAAATTTATATATAGATTCGGATATTCTTTTCTTTACACTTAGAAAGCATTTTTATTTTATTTTAAAAATATTTTTTTAATTAATTAAGGTGTTTTGGCAAAGAGGCCAGTTTAAAATTCCCCACTACAAAAGAGGCGTGTCGCCAAAGGTGCAGCATATATTTCTTCATCCAATCAACACTAGTGATCTTGTGATATATTCAGTCAATGCAGAAGACGTAAGACACGCATATTTCGGCACTGGTATGAAACTTGACGGGACAAAGGGGGAAAAAAGAAAACTATTGTTAAACGTTATCACAAACGATCCCAGGAAGGTAATGATTTTTTAATAAAATGTTTTAGTTGGAGTATCTAAAAGTATATGTTTAATACGCAAAACTATTAATTTAATTTAGAAAAGCATATCGACAAAATCAAATATTTATTGTGTTTTTGAACTAAAAAGATTGAACCGTTTGCTTATTTTTCAGAGGTAGTTAATAAAACCTATGCGCTGACTAAATAAATGCAAAAAAACTTATTGACATTGCAGTGACAGACAAGTAACACGCTTTACGAGCGCGTTGACACCCTCATGGCGTCACTTCAGAGAACGTCACTTGTTACTTGTGGTCAGGCCCTGTGCCAGGGGGGCCATGCCCCCCCTTTCTGGGTTGACCGGGGTTAAAATAAGGAAGATGAGGTAGGTCCAGGGGGGTGGGGGGAGGTAAAAGCGAAGGTTACTTCATTATGAACCCTGCTTCTCCCTACCTTCTTTTTGGGGTATGCCAAAAGTGAATTCTGCCGTCCTAGATGCCTTGAATTCAATGTAAATAGGTATTTTTAAGCCCCGGTTTTGCTTATTTTTAATGCTAAATCAAAAAATTTCGCCGCGGCGCAAAATGCTGCGCTTTGCGCCGCATTTATATTCCGTTTTCAGTTTTCTAGAGTCTGGCCCCCTCCTTTCAAAAATCCTGACACAGCCCTACTTGTGGTAGAAATTAAGCTAATATTCCACCCTCCTCCCAATTGTTGAAAGCAATGTACTAAAATTTATTTATAAGGAAGCCACGGTACTGTCGATATAAAGCTTTCGTAATTTGATTTGATGTTTTTAACATGTCTTAATCAAATTTGACTTTATTAATATACTGATCTGCTTCTTTAATGTAAAATCTATATTATTAATTTTATTTTTTTCATATAAATTTTATGTAGCTATTTAACTGATTGTATGTATTGTGTACTGGAAATTAATAAATCAGTTTCACGTTCGCGAAATCAATACTCACATTCACATATGCCTAATTTTACCCAAATTTAAAGTCCTTTATAAATAAACGTGAAACTGTAGGCAAAACATTAAGTAGGTTTTAAACCCACATTTGCTGCACCGTAACATTAAAATAAATGTCAGAATAAATTTTGTATCTATAGATTGTATGTTTTGAAATTCTAGCAATTGCGCGAAAGCCTGTTTAGCCGCATTTTTGCATTTGAAATTTTTTTGAAAATTTGACATCTTAATTTTTTAAGCATATGTGTTTCCTAAAACTGCAAAAAAAATGTATTATATTGTGCATATCTTGCCTATTTTTTAGCTGGCAAGCGAAATCATCGCGTGGGTGGCGGGCGGTTCGGTATTTTTAATATTTATTATCGGTTTGACGATCTACATCATAGTATTAAGAAGGAAACCCCAGTCGCTCATCGCCAAGCATATTTCAGCCGACGCTGCCAAATTGGCAACCACCCCCACCGCCACCGGAAATACAACCGCCGCCTCGAATTACACGGGTTTTTCTCCGGCATGGCCGCCCAAAATAATTCCAAACGTCCTCAAATCCTCTGCGTCCTCGTCACCTGACATAAGCCCAAGTCCCATTCCCAAGTCCCACGTCCCATCCTCCCAGAAGTCCGCAGCGGCGCCCACCCAGCAAAGTGAAGGTGGAACGTGGAAAACGACGAGTTCGATTTCCGAAACGCAATTGTCATCTTCCAACATTGTTAAGGAACAGTTTGTTTCACCGCGGCCGCCGTCACCGTACGAAACTCTCATTTAAAAAAAGACCAAACGTCTGGAAAAAAAACTATATCGAAGCTAAAACTGTACTAGTCTGTTTTGCTAAGTTTTATATTTAACTTTGTCTGCTTTAAAAATAAGAAAATGCAATTGTAAGTATAAATATCCCTGGATCACTAAATCTCCCCAAATTAAACATTTATAAAATCCATTAAAAGATATTTAAGCCGTCTTCATATAGTTTTTTGTTAATTTTTTTAGAAAAGGACAGTAAACTTTTTTAAAGTGATTACGTTTTTTTTTTATTTTGACTAATTTTTCACATTTTGCTTTTAAAAGATGTTTAAATTGCTCAAAATCTGGTAAGTTTATTATTTTTTTGCCAATTTAAACGTATATAAAACTAAAAAATAAACCAAAAACCAACCAGCCTAATCCTAAAATAGATAATAATATTTTCAAAATATTTGAGAAGATAAGCGAAAATAACAAAAATGACGTCTGCAGAATATATACAAATAAATTTGTAAAAAAAATTGTGTGCCAATTTTGTATAGCATAAAAATAACTATTATTACTGTAATATTAATTTTTGAATGACTGGACAGAAGAACATAATGTAATATAAAAACTGTTAGTTTTTTTATTTATGTACGATTTTATTCACGTGTATTGATATGTATTTATTCTTCAGAAAAAAAGTTTACAGTTTCAGTTTAGGTAACGTCTCAGTAACGTGCATGATTGTTATTTTAAGTTACATTTACATCAAAATTTTTATAATAGGTAGGGTATACTGTATAAATCGTCAGATATTGGATAGTGTTGTACAAAATTTACTTTTAAACTAATAAATGTAACGGATTTTGAATTACTTTTACTTTTACTCGACTTTTAAATTTCACTTATTTTTATTTTTACTCTTACTCGATTTTTAAAATTTTAATTACTTTTATTTTTACTCTTACTCAGATTTTTTTTAGCAAATACTTAAATTTATTTAAGTAATTTAACGACTAGATTTCCTGTGGGCTTCTTGTAAAATATATAGTAGAAGAAAATTTTTTAAACTGCTAATACGCTAAACTATTAATTTCGACCAAAAACTTATTAAATTGAAAATTTAGACATAAAATTAACAAAAAATTTTGGAACTGAGCTCTGGATTTCCAAAAACCGGTGTTTTGCTCCGTTTCAAAATTACTTTTATCATACTTTCACTCTTACTTTTACTTAAAAAAATCGGTATGGCCCGACTCGCTCCCGCCGACTCGCTCCCGGCCCAACTCGCTCCCAGCCCAACTCGCTCCCAGCCCAACTCGCTCCCAGCCCAACTCGCTCCCAGCCCAACTCGCTCTCAGCCCAACTCGCTCCCAGCCCGACTCGCTCCCAGCCCAACTCGCTCCCAGCCCGACTTGCTCCCAGCCCAACTCGCTCCCAGCCCAACTCGCTCCCAGCCCGACTCGCTCCCAGCCCGACTCGCTCCCGTTTAAAACTGTAAACGCATTTTTATAACAGAATATTAGTTTAGTAAAAAATGTACATATGACACAAAATTATATAACAAAAGGAAGATGGATTTGATGCAATGCGTGATGCAGTGTATTATTAGACATTATGCTTTATCGCACAGTAAAGAGGCTTAGGCTTAGGCCTAGGCTGAGGCTTAGGCTTAGGCTTAGGCTTAGGCTTAGGAAAATCCATCTTCCTTTTGTTATATAATTTTGTGTCATATGTACATTTTTTACTAAACTAATATTCTGTTATAAAAATGCGTTTACAGTTTTAAACGGGAGCGAGTCGGGCTGGGAGCGAGTCGGGCTGGGAGCGAGTTGGGCTGGGAGCGAGTTGGGCTGGGAGCGAGTTGGGCTGGGAGCGAGTCGGGCTTGGAGCGAGTTGGGCTGGGAGCGAGTCGGGCCGGGAGCGAGTTGGGCTGGGAGCGAGTTGGGCTGGGAGCGAGTTGGGCTGGGAGCGAGTTGGGCTGCTCTCCAAAAGTTGTTAATAGTTTAAAAGCCCCACGAATAAACTTTATTTAAACATCATTAAACAAATAGTTGTTTTAAAGAAAAATCATTTTTTAGTTAATGATTTTTTTATTAAACTTTATTCGTGGGGCTTTTTGGTTTAAATACTTAATGAAAACACGAAATAAAACCATTAACAACTTTTAGTGAGTGGGAGCGAGTTGGGCCGGGAGCGAGTCGGCGGGAGCGAGTCGTTAGTCGTTTCCAAATTACTTTTAATTAAAATAATCCAAAACCATTAATTTTTAATACCCTAATACTGGATGTCGTCAAAAAAATACAGAATTATATAGAAAGTTTAGCATAAACAAAAAACCAACCAGCCTAATCCTAAATAGATAACAATATTTTCAAAATATTTGAGAAGATAAGCGAAAATAACAAAAATTACGTCTGCAAAATATATAAAAATAAATTTGTAAAAAATTGTGTGCCAATTTTGTATAGCATAAAAATAACTATTATTACTGTAATATTAATTTTTAAATGACTGGACAGAAGAAAATAATGTAATATAAAAACTGTTAGTTTTTTTTATTTATGTACGATTTTATTCACGTGTATTGATATGTATTTATTCTTCAGAAAAAAAGTTTACAGTTTCAGTTTAGGTAACGTCTCAGTAACGTGAACGATTGTTATTTTAAGTTACATTTACATTAAAATTTTTATAATAGGTAGGGTATACTGTATAAATCGTCAGATATTGGATAGTGTTGTACAAAATTTACTTTTAAACTAATAAAAATAACGGATTTTGAATTACTTTTACTTTTACACGACTTTTAAATTTCACTTATTTTTATTATTACTCTTACTCGATTTTTAAAATTTTAATTACTTTTACTTTTACTCTTACTCAGATTTTTTTAGAAAATACTTAAGTTAATTTAAGTAATTTAACTACTAGATTTCCTGTGGGCTTCTTGTAAAATAAGTAGTAGAAGAATATTTTTTAAACTGCTAACACGCTAAACTATTAATTTCGTCCAAAAACTTATTAAATTGAAAATTTAGACATAAAATTAACAAAAAATTTTGGAACTGAGCTCTGGATTTCCAAAAATCGGTGTTTTGCTCCGTTTCAAAATTACTTTTATCATACTTTTACTCTTACTTTTACTTAAAAAAATAGGTCACTTTTATTTTTATTTTACTTAAAATTTTGCGTTACTTTTATTTTTATTTTACTTAAATTAAAATTTTCCAAATTATTTTTAATTAAAATAATCCAAAACCATTAATTTTTAATACCCTAATACTGGATGTCGTCAAAAAAATACGAATTGGGGACAATTCACTCCCGCCAATTCGCTCCCAGACAATTCGCTCCCGGGACAATTCGCTCCCGGGACAATTCGCTCCCAGACAATTCGCTCCCAGTACGATTCGCTCCCGGGACAATTCGCTCCCGGGACATTTCGCTCCCAGGACAATTCGCTCCCGGGGATTTTTTTTAAACGCAAATCTTATCAAACCAAGTTCATTAGGGACAATTCGCTCCCGGGACAATTCGCTCCCGGGACAATTCGCTCCCGGGAGTTTTTATAAACGCAAATCTTATCAAACCTACTTCATTAGGGACAATTCGCTCCCGGGACAATTCGCTCCCAGAAGTTTTTATAAACGCAAATCTTATCAAACCTACTTCATTAGGGACAATTCGCTCCCGGGACAATTCGCTCCCAGAAGTTTTTATAAATGAGCATAACGGAATGCTTAGTTTTTGTGTATTGTATTCTAATTATAAAAACAATGTTTACTATATCCATTTAACAATTTTTTTATATTTCATTACTAACCGAAACAATTTCTTCAAAAGGCACATAAGCAACGAACTGGAATAACAAAAATAGTTATCGTTCGATTTTTAGACCAAATTTCGGGTCGATTGGAAAAATAAAAAACTTATCCAAAAAAATAAAAAAGGTGGCCGAAATTAAGTCAGCTACCCTATATTCCAAAAAATTTCCCACAATAAAAAAATAATTTGTATGAAAATATAAACTAATTCTAGCAATAATCAAGAATTTATTTAAAAAACCTTTGCATTAACAGTTTGTTGGTGCAAACGCAATTTGTTTTTTTATGAAACCTGTTTCAAAATGTCGATTTTCTTATTTACGGATATATATAACTTTCAAAAAAATAAACTCCAAGTTCCAGAAAGGCTTAACTTTTTTGTTTTAAATTAATACAATATTTTGTTTCAGCTTAACCTGAAGAAAACATATCAATAATAGATAATAATATCTTAATAAAAAGCAAAGCAAAAACAAAATATCACACCATAACATATCACGCCATAATCTTTCACTCATTTTTAGATAAACTTTATGTGAAAATCTTGAAAACGTTTGTGAAAGTTAAAATTTTTTAAATTTTGTGAATGAAGTTTTCATGTTTTACATGTTATATGAAATAAATCCTTCGAGTGCTTGAAAGAAGATTTGCATTAATTTACATATTTGTTTTTATTATTGTTATAATTATTTTCTTTTTTATCAATTTTTTAAGGTTTTAATTCTTCGGTGCAGAAATAAAATAATTATAATTAATAAAGAAAATATTTGAGTGTTTTGGAAATTTCCACCGTGTTATGTGCATGCATCAATTCGCCGCCGGGTTCATTGTCTGGCTCTGCAGCACTCAGTTTTTTTTATTTTTAATTTTAAAACATGCTTTAAATTATTTTATCCGCATTTTTAGGACTATTTTTTTAAATTTAAAAAATGTTACAAATAAAATTTGACCAAATATCTTCTGGTACTGCTCTTTAATTATTTATGAAGTTAACACAAGAATAAGCTGAAACTCCGAGGGTTAGTACGCAGTTCTCAGACTCGTCAATATCTTTACTGTCTGAACTCTGAACATACGCCCAGGAAGAAATGAAATCGTCTCTTTTTCCTGCTCTATTCTCAGAGCATTTTTCAAGTTTAGTTTTAATTAGCAATACAATGATTCTCTTAGATTTTTATATTTTTTGTGTTTTATATGTAATAATTAATAAAATTAAAAAAGACAGATAACCATAAATAAAAAACACGACAGTCAAAACCCTTCCATTTAAAAGAAAATTGTTCAGTGTTAAAAATACAGATAACCATAAATAAAAAATATGTAATATTCTAATAACACCACTAATGTTTGTTTACATCAGAATGAATTTATAGTTTGGTTTTTAAAATCACTTTAATATGATGCAAGTTGGCTGTTTTTGTGAACGAATGATTATTGCATAATGTATATTTTAAGTATTTGTTTTTTTCCATAAAAAAATTCTAACAAATTTTTTCAGTTTTCAACTACGCGTTTCAAAAACGGTTACATACATTTTAAAACTTTTAGTATATACTTTTCAAGACACAGGACATAGATTAAAGAAGTAATTTAATGATTTGCGAATTTTCGGAGGAGGAGGGATGCGTTTATAGTGAAAATACTAAACATACAAAAATCCGTGATCAAGAAAAAAATACGCAAAACATTAAGCAAAAAATCTTTATATTAACATATTATTTTCTGGTTTTATAATATTTTAGATTTGAGCACATCACCCCACTTTTTTAAATTTGTGGACGCATTAAAGCAGGAACAAATGCGAAACATGATGAGAGTGGAGCAATTCAACGCTGGACGAAGGATTCCTGACCAAAATACAAATCAGCGTTCAAAAAATGTGAAATTAAGAGTAAAAAATATAACGACAAATGCGAATTATGAGCCCATTGAATTTTTGAGGGCCATAGCCCATAACTATACAATATAAATTTTTATGTTTTAGTGTCAAATTTATGGTTGTAAAGTTGGCGAAGTCAGGAATTATACCGTTTAAAACACACTAAAATGAAATGATTGATGCCTTCTAAAATCAAAGAAGTATTGTAATTAAGAACTATTCTTTTAGTATTTTTCAGTTTTTTTACTTGTTTCTTTTTTTCTGCATAAAAGTAGTTTTTATATATAAACTTTCTTTTTTTAGTTTACTGTATAAATTAAAAATGTTTTTAAAGCCTTGTTTCCGCTGATTTTTAGTTTCGCGCGTTCGTAGTTTAGTTTATTTTTTAAATACAGCAAATGGTTTTTAAAATAATATTAATGGTATTTTTGATTTAAAAAAAATTTAAAAATTTATATTTTTAGGTTTATAGTTAATGCGGTCTGACTCCTGCAACATTTTCTTAATTATGTTTACATTAGAATTTACCTCTGTTATGCAATGGACATAGTAAAAGAATTTTTTTTATAATAAACATGAAACTTTAAAAAATAAAACTACAGTTTTATGAATTTGAAAAAATAAAATATTCTTATAATATGCTAAGTTTTGTTTTTTTGCTTTGTTTTTTTAAGATATTATGATTTATTATTGATGTGTCTTCTTCAGGTTAAGCTGAAAAAATTGTTACAAAATCTTGTATTAATTTAAAACGAAAAACTTAAGCCTTTCTAGAAGAACCTGGAGTTTATTTTTGAAATCTTATTTATATCCGTTCACAAAAAATTCGATATTTTGGAAAAGGTTTCATAAAAAAACAAATTGAATTTCCACCAACAAACTGTTAATGCTAAGTTTTTTAATAAATCCTTGATTATTGAGAGAATTAGTTTATATTTTAATAAAACTTATTTTTTCTCAGTGTGGAAATATTTTTTGAAATATAATTGTATTTTTAATGGAGTTATTTTCCAATCAATAAAATAATCCTCAAATGACACAAATAAAAATTAAACTAAAAATCAATCTTTAAACTAGCAAATCAAGATTGATTTAATTTAAACTAACGATTTAATATTAGTTTAGCTATTAGTTTTTTTTTAAATCGAACTAAAACTGCTGTCTTATTTAAATGCATTCATATGATCTCATTGTTAATTTTAATGCGTTGTTTTTCATATTTTAACGTTGCTTATGTGCCTTTTAAAGAAATTGTTTTGGTTCGTAATGAAATATAAAAAATTGTTAAATGGATATAGTAAACATTGTTTTTATAATTACAATATATAACACAAAAACTAAGCATTCCGTTATGCTCATTTATTTTTAAGTGAGTCTAACAAAATATAGGTTAGTTTATATGGTAATTAAATCATTGTATCATCTGAATGAATTACTTTTAAAAAATCGAGTTTATTAAAAATGCCGGTAGCAAATTGGGCAGGGAGCAAATTCTCCAGGGAGCAAATTTCCCTAATGAAGTAGGTTTGATAAGATTTGCGTTTATAAAAACTTCTGGGAGCGAATTGTCCCGGGAGCGAATTGTCCCGGGAGCGAATTGTCCCTAATGAAGTAGGTTTGATAAGATTTGCGTTTATAAAAACTTCTGGGAGCGAATTGTCCCTAATGAAGTAGGTTTGATAAGATTTGCGTTTATAAAAACTCCCGGGAGCGAATTGTCCCGGGAGCGAATTGTCCCTAATGAACTTGGTTTGATAAGATTTGCGTTTATAAAAACTCCCGGGAGCAAATTGTCCTGGGAGCGAACTGTCCCGGGAGCGAATTGTCCCAGGAGCGAATTGTACTGGGAGCGAATTGTCTGGGAGCGAATTGTCCCGGGAGCGAATTGTCCGGGAGCGAATTGTCCCGGGAGCGAATTGTCTGGGAGCGAATTGGCGGAAGCGAATTGTCCTGGTCCCAAAAAATACAGAGTTATATAGAAAGTTTAGCATAGCTTTCGTTCTAAACACTTTAATTAATTCCGACAGAAAATTTAATGAAGATAATCCTTATTATGTGATTGAATAAATGTATAATTGAACTATCAGTATATTGATGAGAAAATCTGTTGATAAAAAAAAAGTGGATAAAGTCATCAAAGATATAAATGGAAGATATTTGATGCTAAACAGGTGCTTTAATGAATACAAGTTGATTATTAGAACAGTGCACGCGCATAATTCTTTCATTTGCGGATATTTTTTCATTCTCAAATAATGAGAATGAAAGAATATCCTTTTTCGAAAATCTGAATGAGGTTCTTGCTAAAAATACTGAGAAAGACAAAAGTGTATACAATAATATTAACGGGAGACTTTAATCTGTGCTTGAATCCAAATGACACGCAAGGGGGCAACGCTTATGCTGAGAAAAAAAATTTTAAACTGAAAAAAATGATTGAAAATTATAACTTAAAGGATTTATAGAGAACAAAAAATCCGTATAAAAACAGTATACTTGGTCTCAAATTACTTCTTCAGTTCATTGTGGACTATATCATAATTTTTTGCAAACAGATTTATTGCAATTGGTCACCCAATGGACTACAAACAGATCATCGTGCAATCTTTACCAGCCTACAGGGTAATAACTACTCGCTGAAAAGGCCAGCCAGGTCTATGGAAACTTAATAACCAGCTACTTAAGATTTTAAGGTTTAAGATTTTATTTTCAAGCAAGATAAGTTACAAACAAAAAAGGGATCACCTTCAAAAGAGTCCCGGCACAAAAGAGTCCTGAAAAAAATCGCAGCTGGCACAAAAGAGTCCTGGCACAAAAGAGTCCCGGCACAAAAGAGTCCTGAAGAAAATACGTTCATGCGCCCAAGCGCTTCGAGCGCTGAAGTCGGCACAAAAGAGTCCTGGCATAAAATCAATTTTTCACAGCTCTCATACAATTTTCACACCTCAGCTGTCTTCCAGTTTATGACGTATTTCAACACGTCGTTACTCTGACACAATGAGTCAAAAGCGTAGTAAAATACTCGTAACTGTGACTTTTTTTATATCTTAAGACACAAATAATTCAAACAAAATGAGTCAGAATCACGTTGATTTTATACTGATTGTGACTTTTTGTCAAAGTAACGACGAACCGTTAATTTTAAAGATTTTTAGCTAAAAAATTTTTAAATTCATGTTCATCTCCTTCTTCTTCTTTTTATTATTATTATTCTAACGCTCATTTCTTAAAATCGATATTCCTCCTTCGTTACTGATTGATCAAAAATTAAAATGGGCTTACTAGAACGAAGAAAAAATTACGCAACTTTCTTAGCAGCCACTTTTTTCATTTAAGTCCTTGTTATCGATTTATTGACCAAAATAATAAATTGAAAAGTAGCAAAATGAAAACTTCTAACTGAACAATAATAGCCTTTTGGCAACAATAAGGATTGTACAGAGCAGACAGCCGACAGCTCCTCATAGAGACTGCACAATAACAGCAGACGGCTGTGCTTAGTTGCTATTGGTGGCGGAAACTGCACAGCTCGATCTACTTCAACCGACGAAAACGGCAAAAACAATAAAATATGTTTTGTTAATTCTTGATTTATTGATGAAAAAATTAAATTTAAAGTTTTATTTCAAAAAAAATAATTGCAATTATCGGTGGCGCGAAAAGCCCCGCGGCAGTTTAGCTCCACAGCACCGCGCCAACTATAATTAACCAACTATAATTAGTTGGGGAAATTTTCTAATTCATGTTCATCTTCTTCTACTTGTTTTAGTATTATTTAACGCTCATATCTTAAAATCGATATTCTTTCATTGTTTGTATGGCGATTTAACCCCGAGGCACCGCACCAACTTTAATCAAAGAACGTGGATGAAATAAAATTTGTAATTCATGTTCATCTTATTCTTCTGCTGATTCTTTAGTTTAAAAAAATAATTGCAATCATTAGAGGTGCCCAAGCGCCACACAGCAATGTAGCCCTACGACACTGCTCCAACTATAATTTAAGAACGTAGGTAAGTTTAGTAATTTATGATCATCAATGATTTTTTTTTATTTTTTAAACGCTTTACAAAGCATTAAGCGTTTTAATAACTAAATTATAAAAATACTTGAAAACATTAATTTTTTACCCGCGAAATTCTTCACACAACCTCTTAAGAGGCTTATCAAAAAAAAAAAACAAATAAAAAACTGGAAGACAGCTAAGGTGTTAACATTGTATATTAGCTGTGAAAAATTGATTTTATGCCAGGACTCTTTTGTGCCGACCTCAGCGCTCGCAGCGCTTGGGCACATGAACGCATTTTCTCCAGGACTCTTTTGTGCCGGGACTCTTTTGTGCCAGGACTCTTTTGTGCCAGCTGCGATTTTTTTCAGGACTCTTTTGTGCCGGGACTCTTTTGTGCCGGACCCACATTATAGAATATAATTATCTAAAATTGCAACCCAGTTGGATTACAAATTACATAAACACCAAAAACAAAAAAAAATAATCAGCAGTAGCAATAAAATGTATCACAACAGAAGCCCGGACTTACTAGAAAAAAAATGACTAAAGGCTTTAGATACTTAAAGCTCTTCATTTAGTCATTGTATTCAGGTTTATTTTAATAGAGATTTCTTAAAAGAGTGCAACGAAGGAGCGCTCACTTGACTTTCATTTAGACAATTCCATTTATTTGAAACTCTGTTAAAAAAACTATATTTTCTGCAATTAATCCTAGAGTGCTCAACTTTAATTTTTTTTTGAGTGACCTCTAGTATGATTTGTGTTAAACAGTAAGGAACAAAATTTTGACGCGCTTGTACAGGAAGCTATTGCTATGCTAGGAACAAATTATAAATCTTGTACAGAGAGAACTAAATAGGACGCTTTCAAACATATTATTGGAAAAAAGTCGATACTTTATAGCAAGAAAAGACATAGAAAAGAAGACGCCAAATTAGAAAAAGAACTAGAAGCTCTTGAACTGGAACTGTATAAATTAGACCAAAATATATTAATATTTTAATACAAACAAATTCAAAATTAACTAGAGCGTATATACAATGAAAAAACAAAGGAGCAATAATCCGTTCAAAAGCTAATTGGATTAATTGTGGAGAAATAATACATATGGGCGGACTACACACAACTAGAAGGTTATATGCTTTCTCTTAACATTAAAAAAGCATTTGACACACTGAATTGGAGTTTATATTTATTTATGGACAATGGCATGCCACACGGAATCCCACAAGAATACATTATATTATAAGAATATATTAAACTTTTATACACTGACGCTTTTACCGCGGTCCTTATTCATGGATTTACAACTATATTTCTCGCTCGAACGCGGTGTGCGCCAAGGAGATTCAATTAACCCCTATTTGTTTATACCAGCAATAGAATTGTTGTTTATTAAAATAAGAAACGACCTCAAAATTAAAGGTATAAAAACATTAGCAAAATGAGTATAAAATGTGGCAATTTACCGATGATAGAACACTTTTAAAACATGAAAAGTCCGTCAAAAAAGCTAGAAAAACATAAACTAATTTTGGGAGCTTTTCAGGATTAAAACTGAACACAGACAAATGTTTTCAATTTATTTAAAAAATGTTTTTTCTAAAATCCCGTTTTTTTTAATTTTTTCTAAACTTGTTTTTTTTTACCCGTCCATGTTTTGAGTGTCACATTGCGCCCTCAACACCGCAATGACTTGGTAAAATCGTGAATAGACTAGTTCTGAATAAGCGTTTTATACTGTAGGCAGGCATAAAAGTACAAACAAAAATTCAAAATTAAAATTTTAAAAAATCGTAGTTTTCTTAGTTTCTTAATTTTAAACCTATACTTAACAAAAATTGCTAAACGATGATAGTTTTACCATGTTAAATTGCTTTTAAATATAAGCTTGAATATTGCTTTTACACCAATTTCACCACCGGTCAAATTTGACCCAGCAAGGGCCTCTTCCAATATTTGGACAATGTTGATTCGCGGAAAGGGGTATAATCCATTTACGTTCTATTATTGCTAGCACAAAATGTTAATGCAACTCCATACAACATTTTATTTTTATATTTTTTGTATTTTATTTTCATATAAAAATTTTTATAGAAACCTTTTTAGCGCCTTAGGCCGATATTTAAGCCCGGTTCACACTGAGGTGGCAATGCCACCGGTGGCAATGCCACCTGGCGGTGGTAATGCCACCGGTGGCATTGCCACCTCAGTGTGAACCGGGCTTTACACAGCGGGGTTAGTCCCGTGCTAGCACGGTGTTAGTTAATCCTTAGTGAAAGATAATAGTTAATGTTAGTTAAAGTGAAAGTTAAAGTTAAATCATTTTTTGTTGTTTAGAGCGCACAAAGTCTTTGTAAGACCACTTAGAATTAAATATTTCAGTTTTTAATCCATTCTTAATAAAGGACATTAAAAAACTAGAAAAAGTTCCAAATTTTTTCACTCGAAATATTTGTAGACGTTGCAATATTCCATACTCTGACTATAAATCACGTTTAAAATCATTGTATATTAATTCGCTGGAATTGCACCGTATAAAAACTGACTTATGCATGCTTTATAATATTGTAAGCAAAAATGTTGATTTAAATTTTAATGGGTTTTTTTTCAGTTTTGACGATAACTTCTGTGATATGCGTGGTGATATGTTTAAACTTAAATTAACTGAAAATTATAAATTAGACTGTCGTAAATTTAGTTTTTCACAAAAAAATGTAAAGATTTGGAACAAATTGCCTAAAGATGTTATTAGTGCTAAATCATTGAATTTTTAAATGCTTGCTTGAGAAAGTTGATCTCAGCGAATTCTGTAAGGTTTATTATTAAATTTTATTTTATTAAATCATTAAGGTAGTAAATAAATTGTACTAAATATGTACCTTTACTTGCTTTTTTGTAGTAATTTTTTAACTAAAAAATATAATTTATTTGTAAACATTTGAAATAAAAAAGGAATTTAATAGTTAATGTTAGTTTTAAAGTGCGAGTGTTAGGTGTAATAATGTGTGGTTAGGTTACTCGGTGTCCGGTAAAAATTTTCGCAACAACAATTTCCGCGAAAAAAATTTCCGCGGCAGTATTTCCTCAGCATTATTTACTTTAGGAGATTATTTTCGCGGAAAAAATTTCCGCGATGGAATTTTTTCCTACTTTATATTTCGGGTTTTTTTTTGTATCAAAAATTAAAAATAAAAAGCATGATTAAAAAATGTCGACATGCTGCGGCAATTTTTTTAAAATATAAAAGTTAAAAAAAATTTGTCATCATTTTTTTCATTTTTAAAAAACTTACTAAATATACTTTTTCTAACGAAATAAAATCAAAATAATCTCAAATTTTCGGGTGTCCGTACATTACGCCGATGACTTTTACGCCGATGATCATTTCACCCCCGGACCATTTGGCCGATACGACGTTTCGTCAACGCAGTTGCAAAAAATGTTTCTAATTGCATGAATATAACATTGAAACAAGAATTTTTACACGTAATTAGTAGAATATACGATTTTTTTTAGAAAACATATATATATTTTTGTTCGTTTTAAAACTATTACACAATAAAATTATGATATTTAATTTTTGATCAAATCGCGATTGATAAAAAATTATCTTTCTTCCACAAATAGTTATTTTTCTTTGTTTTATAAAAGTTTTAATAAAAATTAATTAATTTTATTTTGCTAAACAAACAGCCAATTTTATTTTCGATAATATTGATTAATTTTATGATGATTTTATGCTATTTCTTTATTGCGACATTTCGCCGACACGTTTTAAAAAATGCATCTAAATATTTTTAAATACCCAAAATATTATTGATTTAAAAAAACAAAAGGGAATTAAGTAAATTATTATCTCTTTAAATCTATTTTTAATATTATGTACAAATATTTTAAAATAGTGTTTGCACCATCCAGTTATCCAAAATTATCCTCCATGCGACCCACAACTACTTGGTCGTGTAGATCTGAAAACACCTAAAACTTCTTAAGGCGGAAAAATACGAGAGCTGTGTTTTTTTAAACTTAAAAATTGTAATCTTGAATTTAAAGCGTTTTAAGGCCTTTTGGTTGAACTTTCCTCTGAATGCATTGGTGCAAGTGAAAAAATGATAACCAGTGCAAACGATACCTGGAAACTCGGTCTAAATTGATATAAGTGTATAAACACAATTAATGTTTCTAGTGATGTTTCTTGGAGCACAGAGCTCTGGAGCTCGAGAACTCGTTTCTTTTTTTTGTTGGTATTTTCATGAATAATTAAATAATGCCATAAATTATTTTGTATCAGGAAATTCTTGAACATTAGATTTTTCACAACTAAATAAAACAATAAAATTAGTCCTGAAAATGCAAGCAGGATAATTTCAAACATAATTAAGTTTAAGTAAAATTTAAATTGATTATTCAAAGAGTGGAGCTTTAAGGGCTCCAGAACAAGCTTTGTTTGAAATGGCCGGAGTTTCGAAGCATGATACTGTAACGTATAAACACCACTTTTTTTAACTTGCAAAATCATGCTCTGGGCTCATATCCAGTAATGGGACTAAAATTTAGTCGCAATATTCCAAGGTGTATTTACAATTTTTGATTCTATTTATAGTAAAAATCGCTTCATAGTACAAATATATAGTGTACTTAGAACATATATTCAAAATTTTACAGTTTCAGCTTTTGACAATTTAGAGAAATAATCCATTGAAAAATGGACTTAAACCCTAGTCACATTTCTGCATACGGGCTAAACGTCCGGCCATTTAAAGCAGAAGCAGTTTTAAAGCTTAGAGATCAGCCCTTTAAAATTTTTTTTATTTTTTTTCTTTTTTTGTTTTTATGTGTAATTGTTCTTCTTTGCTTCTTTTCTTTTCGCCGCTTCGCTTCGCTCCCTCCCGTTCGGTTTGTTTGGTCCGTGGTTGGTGGGTTTGTTTGTTGCCAAAACCGCCAGAGTAATCGTTTCTGAAAAAATATGCAAAAATAGTGATGGGCAGTTTCGGTTCCGGGTTCCAGATGTTCCCGGTAAAATTTGGAATTCCGGTTCCTATTCCGGTCTTTTGGAAAATCTCAATTCCTGTTCTGGTTCCGGTTCCAGAGTTCCGGGGGTTCCGCAGTTTCGCTCATTACTGGCACTCTAGCTTTAAAAGCCCGCAAAGCGCGAAGATACGCTCCTTCATTCTTATGAGAAAGACAGAAAAAAAACTAGGATTCTCGGAATTTTCATCTTTTATTTTCAACATCTCGTCTTTTATTTACGATTTTATCAAATCATTGCGGTGTGGGTATTCACGGGGCCATGTGAAAATCAACACATAGACGGTTAAAAAAATTAAAAAAGGGAATTTAGAAAAAAATTCTTTAAATAAATTTAAAACAAATACTGCAAAACAAGTTTGTAATTAATGTTTTGCTTATAAAACCACCCATAACTCACGAACCCATAAAGCAATTGTAAAAAGTAAACTATCATTGAACTCGTCAAAAACTGTAATATTAGTGCTGTATTTAGTTTTAACTATTTCGAATTTTTTTATTTTATTAATAATTTAAAACTCTCTAATAATTTACACAATAGTTCATCAAAAAATCTTTTGATATTATTGTTTTTTAAAGAATATTACAAATAAAATGATATTTAGACCTTAAAAATTAATTGATTATTTAAGGAGTTATGAATATTTTTATATATTGCTAATGTTAAAGTCGACCAAATAATAACCGCATTTTTTATTGTTAAAATTATATTACTAACATAATAAAAAATTTAACACTTAAATTTTGACTTTTGCAATTTTATATTATCTCAGAGCAAGATTTTTTTAGTTTAGCTGATGAAATTTGTGGTTTAGTGCTGAAGTTGCTTAGAGTTAACTTTAAAATATATAAAAAAAACTCAGCACTCAAAGTCAAAATGTGACAATTTTTACAAAAAAAATACTCTTCAAATTGTTTAAAAAATTCAGAGTTGAAACTTAACTGCCAATTAACCAAAAACTTTAAATTTCCAAAGTGAAATAAAAGAATCCTGGTTTTTTTGTTGATTTTAACTTTAGCACTATATAAAATTAATCATAACTCTAGAAATCATAAATTTAACTTTACAATTTAACTATAATTTTATTTTGTTTATTTTTAGAGAATAATAATATCAAAATAATTTTTGATAAACTATTGTGTGAATTATTAGAAAGTTTTAACTTATTAATCAAATCAAAAATTTTGAAATAGTTAAAACTAAATACACCATTAGATTTTAAATTATTTGACGAGTAAAATGATAGTTTAATTTTTTGAATTGCTTAATAAGTTCGTGAGTTATGACTGGTTTCATAAGCAAAACATTAATTACAAACTTGTTTTGCAGTATTTGTTTTCAATTTATTTTTAAAAACCTGTTATTTAAATTTTTAAATTTATTTATTTTTTTTTAACCGTCCATGTGATTCACATGGCCCCCTGAACACCGCAATGACTTGGTAAAATCGAGAATATCTTGTCTTCCGAAAGCTTTTCGTTTAAACATCTCGTCTTTGGATGTTTAAAAGATGAACTTTTCGAAGGCGAGTTGCATGAGACGAGATGTTGAAAGACGTAATGTCAAAGACGAAAGTTTTGTACATCCAAAACAAGTGGCAGAACTTTACCTTGATGATCTGCATGAATTGTGTAGCATTGTTTCAAAACAAAAACGGCGCGGCGTGGAATGTTCCATCAGCAAACCTTAACATCAATAATAAAAAAATTCGAGGTTTAAAAAAATAATTTATAAAAATTTCGAAAATTTTCAAAAAAATGTTACATAAAATTTCATAAATTTTTTTAAAATTCTTATGAATTTTAAAAAACTTCCTATTTATTTGAGATTTTAGATAATTTAAAAATTTCAAATTAAAATTCAATAAATTCCAAAAGATTTTAAAAAATTTCTAAATATTGACAAAAAATGTAAAAAAAAACTTTCCTACTAGGATTTTGTTTCGACTTTTTGTCAAAGTAGCATAGAAAAATATTATGGATAACCATCTTAGCTGAGTCCCAACATTTTTTTTGCTTTTGTAAAACACCAATGGTGAATATTGTCTACACTTCTCATCAACTGTGGAAATTTCCTTGTGCATAGCATAATCTTGTAAAATATACAAAATATAATTTCTACAATTAATAAGTCAAATAAAGTATACAAAGTATTCAACATTTGATTTTGTTATTTTTTTGACCTATATACATTTTTTACACACAGATAAAATTTTGCAAAGGTAAATAAAACGCAAAGTTTCAGTAAAAAACTTCGTTTTTGCGGTTTTTCCAACGCAAAAACGCAAAGTTTTTATAAAACGTAAAATACAATCAAATCAAGCAGCTACCAACTAAAGCTAAAGTCTTCCAGGCTGAAATTAAAGGTGTAACCGCTCTCCGCCAGAAAGAAATAAACAATAAACCTGTGAGCGAGAAAAATTAAAAAAAAAAGTTTTCAGCAGTTATGTAACCAATTATTATTTAGTTGTGTCATGGTGTTTCTCTGCACGTAATATTTTCTCAAAAAACGAGTGGTTACTTTACCACTCATCTATTTTCACCCTGATAGAATTTATCTTTAGGTATTACAATAATAAAATAAAAAAATTATTTATTTATAGAAATTATTTATAGGCACCTTGCACTGGAACTCGGTTTATACATAACGTATGCAATATACATAAGCGTCACCATAATGGATAATTATCGTATCTCCTACTTATCTTTCGTAGTATGCAGATCTTTCGCAGTCGGAGTATCGAAAGCGCGCGAAATTTCGATCAGTTAATCTGCATACTACGAAAGATAAGTAGGAGATACGGTAATTATCCATTATGGTGACGCTTATGTATATTGCATGCTTCATGTATAAACCGAGTTCCAGTGCAAGGTGCCTATAAGAAAAAATTTAATGTTATAATAAAACATAAATATTATTAGGAAAATAACAGTTACGAATTTTAACCTCAAACAAAAACAGAAAACCGGGTGAAATTTATTAAAACACAAAAAAATCTTTTAAGATGTAATACCACAGTTAGATTTTGACGGCAGATTTTTTCTAATTAATTTTTACTAAAGTAATCTGACCTGCTGATTCAATTTTTTGACATTCATTTTTCTTGGAAAAATTGTTATTGTCTACAATTATCAAATGACACCACTAAAATAACGTCAAAAATAAATAAAAATAAATGTTTAATCTGATTTAGTCGCCTCTCAGTCTGTCCGTCCGTGTCCACGTGCGTTCTAAATAATTTCCTTTTATTAGAAAGACCTTCTATATGCTGAGTCCTACGCCCTAACCATTCGGCTACTGCTTCGTCTCTGTTCCTTAGTTAAAAAGTACTTTTAAACGAACGTTTCCAAATGTTGTTTCCCGACGTCAAATCTAATTCATCCATTGCAAAATTATGGAAATTTGTTTACGAACCGATTTTAACAAACTATATATAAAAATGGAGAACTCAACGAGTTAGAAACATTGGCGTTGTTTATTTAAAAATCGTATAGAGATCTACTGAGAAATCAGGCTCCAAAGTTAATAAAATTTTCTCAAAAAACTCTTCAAAATGTCGGGTTTTCTCGGGTTATTTCTATACGATTTTGCTGAAAACAACAGGAAAGTTTTATCTACTCGTCTTCTAATTACGTACAAAAAATTTTTAAAATCGACACGCACAAAAAAATTTTATGTCATTTTGTGAAAAAAACCTGCGATTCGTCGGAATCCCCTTTGTGGACCATTCCCACAGCTTATTTTTAATTTTCATGTTTCATCAAAATATAAAAAATGATGTTCAGGACATGAGGATTAATACAGTATGTAGTTTATAGAAATTGGTTACAGCTGTAATGAATAGCGTCTGTACTAAGTTTGTGCGGTTTTTTCTGTAGTGTTCCACCTTAAAAGAGTTAATTTTTTGTGCTCTGCGAAAAACAAACTGAATGAATTAACACAATATTCTCCTCAATCAGACAATTCGATTTATAAAAATTTACTTTACTTAAAATTTACTTTATAAAACAAAAAACTATTGTAGTCGCGCGTCGTGATTTATAAAACAAAAACAGCAACCCTTTAAAAAAACATTTTTTTGCTACAGCAAAAAGTGCCGTTTTGCGAAACATACAATTTCAGAAAGTCCGGACGCAGACGCGCAACCAGAATAATATTTTTTTTATAAAGCATATCCAATCGAATGGTTAAAATTTTAGTTCACATTTATATATTTATCTAAAAATTAAAGTTTTTGAAGCTTTTTTATCTTATGAGCCATTCTGAGTTGTTTCAAAAAATTTAGTTTGCAATTGTCAACTTTCTTGTTAAATGTTTTATTAATTGTAATAAGCACAATTTTTATTATAATTATGCATGTTTTAATTCTTATGCTTTATTTTTTAGTATTGCACCTAAATAATTATTTAGTAATAAAATTTAGAAATCACTTGGGAAAATACTTAGGAACAACAACATTCACCTAGTATAACAATCAAAAAATTATATTAAAAATAGTGAAAAAAGTGCTAAAGAAAACAATAATTCTAAATATGCAACGCCAACTTTATAAAATGTGCTTCTGGGAAATCAAGACCGCGTTCTGGGGAATCGAGACGGCCTTATGGGGGCCTTGGCCTTGGATGAGACGCGTCTGGGGTGGAGGCCTTGGGGTAATCGAGACGGCCTTATGGGGAATCGAGACGGCCTTATGGGGAATCGAGACCGCGTTCTGGGGCATCACACCGCGTTCTGGGGAATTAGGAATTTGTTATGGGGAATCAGGACTAAAAATTTTCTGGGTGAATAGGACTACTGGGCGTCCTTTATCCGGAGTATTCCGCAGAATCTTAAACCTACGCCTCCTAAGCAAAAACAACCTAAACTTTCTTCGCGCAGCTATTTGTTAAAGTTTAGGTTGTTTTTAAGGCTTTGCTTAGGCTTAGGAACGCATAGCCTTAAGCTTAAAAGGGGTTATTTACACCTGCGGAGTACTGCGGAGTTAAAACTGCGGAGTTTCCCTGTTGCCTTGCGGCTTACCCCTTTGACCTGAACAGTTTAAATTCCTTATTTTACCCTTATTTTTCAAGTACAATTAATTAAAATAAATAGTTTTTTTGATAAATCTTAAGAAAAACACGTAAACTTAAAAATTTTTTCAAGATAAAACTAATGAGCAACCTGAATCGTCAGTGTAGACCCTTGATTCCTTGGCGGCTAAAGCAAAACCTTAAAATCAAACTAAAGTTTAAATTTGGCTTGATTTTTAGGTTTTGCTTAGGTTGGTTAGGGAAACAAGGGTCTACAGTTCATGATCAGGTCATTTATAAGTATTCTTACGATAATTTTCATGAAAAATAGGGATTTAAACTGTTAGGAACGCACCCACTTACGTGAAGAATGGCTCATCATACTCGGAAATACTCTGCCAACAACGAGAACGAACAACTGCGCAACAGAGTGGCAGAACTGGAAGCTGAACGTGACCAGCTGTTGATTCGCGTGGAAAAGCTGGAGAACACCATGGGAAAGCCCAGCAGTATTGATGAAGAGGCCATAGCCAGCATTTGTGCCCGGGTCATCCAAGAACTTTTACAGTGGATGGAGGACAGACTAAAAAAAGCGGAAGTCCAAAAAAAGCATTCCACCATGGCTGTTATTGCAGGATTACAGGAGTCGGAATCGCCCCAGGAAGAATATGAAAAGGCGAAGAGCTTGGTAAAGGAAACAATTGACAACACGGGAGGGAACAATATTGTTGTCAATTGTTTCCGTATTGGTAAGAAATTTGATCAAAAGCCATGCCTTTTAAAAATTCGTTTTCAAACCAATGCTGCCAGAAACCAGTTTGTGCGAAGTAATGGAAAGCTGCGTAAGAATGAGCTTTTTAAAAACATTTGCATGTAAGACCGTCTCTTACTAGTGAGGAGCGTAAAGAACAAATACCATTACTGGCAAAGGCAAAGCAACTGAGAAATGAACAACAGCGAAAAAAATTTGTTCGATATGGTGATCACAGTGATCCCTATTTGTATGACTTAGATAAAAACTGCATTCTGGAGATTAAGGGTTTAGACAAAAGGTCAGAATAGGATAAAGTGCAACCCAATTGCAGTAAAACTTATAGTAAAATTAAAAGTTTTAAAAATCGACAAAATGTAGAAACTTTTCAAATAATATCTCTTAACAGTACTTTTAAACTATCTGAATGAGTTTGAGCTCTTAATATCTGGAGCAGATGTTAACTACGGGTCACCGGATGTGATATGTGTTCAGGAGTCCTGGCTGAGTGAGCATATCAATCAATTAATAATAAAAAATTCTGATTACAACCTTCTCCGTAAGGATAGGACTCTAAACAAGGGGG
>JASAMX010030716.1:0-17179 GCA_030248175.1 Microlaimidae sp. YZB2_3 | reverse complement strand
ATCATGCATAAGAGCTGGATCAGCCTAAAACTGATTGAAATTTATATTGGCCAGATATTTCTTTTTTTAAGCTGTCTGAGCCAATCATTTTAGCATTTTATGTTTGCAGGAAAATTAACACAAAAATTTATGTTTAAGACCTAACAAACATGTTAATTAATGGTTAAATATGATTAAAAAGATTGTATTCTTAAGATCTGTCTTTTAGTAATTTTAGTAATTTTAAATTAAAAAATGCATGGAAATTTTACCATAAATCTTTACAATTATAATAAAATATGTTTGTATAATATATTTACTATTTAGAGAAACAAAGGTAGAAGAAGTGGGTAAGAACAACACTTTGAATAAAGGAGTCCCTTGCTTTGGATATGTCACTATTTATAGTCGTATGTAAGCAAAACAAATTATATTTTAGCGTTTTAAAACTCGTGTATTACTTAGCTGTGGATGTAAAAGCTTTGGAAGACGGTGACGACCTCTGAATTTCCGCCGTTAATCTCCACTGCCGCTCGGTTTGCTCCTGTTCGGGGTAGGGGGCGGTGGAACCCGGGGCCCAGGGCTGCCAAGGGTCTTCCTGCCCCGGCCTGGTCCTTTCACGGTACGGCGGTCTCACGGGGCGCCGAGTGGTCGGGGGTCGTGGCCTTTGCGGGCGCCTTTCCGGTCTGGGTGTCCGTTCCCTTTCCTGGGGTATTTCCGGTCGCCTTTCTTCCGGCCTACGCCCTTCTTCCGTTCTACCCGTAGTCCTAGGCTCGGGCCTCCGGAGCCTGGGATCCACGGGGCGAGGGCCGGGCCGCGCAGTGGCGAGGGTGTAGCCGGGCAGCGTGGGTCCCGCCGTGACCAGACGGGAAATGGTCGGTTGGCCACGCCGCAGGGTCGGATCCTGTTTGGAAAGCTTCCCTAGAATCAAGAATGCATGCATTCTTGCTAGAATTAATTACGTTTTATTTTAATGTTATTAAAGATTAATTATTTTTATAATTTTCCAACTCTAAAGTTAAGTAGTAAAATATTTTTATAATTAGATTATAATTTTTTGGATACAAATACTTGGGGCATTTTGATACTTTTTATTTAACACTGCGGGAGCCTTTTAAAAAAACAGTATATAAAAAAGAAATACTAACCCAAATTTTCATCTACATACATAGTAATAAAATTCATTAAGTAATTTCATGGAAATTACGCATGATGTGGAGGAAGGTTATAGACAACTCTTAGCCAGTTGTTTGTATTGTGAAATTCCAGAAAAAAAATAATTTAAGTCTGATTTGCAAAAAAAAGTAACATATTAAAACGTTTTTTTTTAAAGAATAACAAGTTATAAAAAACTCCCGTTGTGGCCGCAACGAAGCAATAATTTTGTTTTAACATAGTCAAAAATATTTTCGTTGTATAATAGTTTACAAAAATTACTAGCTGCTTAAACTAGTTGATTTTTTTTTTCAAATAAAAAATAAATGTTATTTATTTGTAACAATAAAAAATTATGTTTTAATTACACGTAAGTAGATTTAAAGACCATTTTTATGCAAATATAAACAATTTGTGTGAAATCTAACCCTTCAACCGATTAAACACAGATAGGGTATAAAAAAGTCAATCTAAAAGCCTACCCAACAACTAATCAGCTATGGAAAGCCTCACAACATATAAAAGTATAACTTTTTAGAAACAAAACTTCATGAATTGTAAACCAACAAGTATAGAAATCCAAAATAATTATATGCAAACTTTTGTTCTAAGACGCGGTCAACGAGGTCATTATCTGTAAAAAAAAGCTTTGGTTTAATTGGTATTGTGGATTTGACGCGTTTGGTATTAAAAAAAATCGAAAGTTTGATACATAACTCTAAGAAACGTGTCTGTACTTTAAGAGATAAGAACCGTGCAGCACAATATCTGGAACTCACCTTTGTTCCAATGCAAAGCTAAAAAATTTGACGTTTTAATTTTTTTTTATCTTTCACGGCTGTGTGGAGCAACGAAAACCCCCCGAGACAACTAAGGAAGCTTTCCTGTTTAATCCATGTAGCGGCCCATTTTTTTAAATTTATTCAGTTTATAATGTTTTACTCTGTCATGGTGTTTTGATTTGTATACAATTTGCTATTATTTACTAACAATATAAATTTGGGTTTTACAGTTAGACGACAATCGTCGATAATTATTGACAATTCCAATCACCTTCAATGTCGAATAGCATTTTTATCGTATTATGAAAAATTAGATTTTTTTTAATAAAAAAAAATTAGAACAGAGAGGTAGTAACCTACTTATTTTTATCTGGCCCTAAGTACTGTATTTGCTGTTCAAAATTAACAAAATTTTTCGAAGGTTCAAAATTACAATATTAAAATATACTTTCATTTTTATCTTTGACAAATGCGAAACTGTCCGGCGATTCTAGAAGAAATTTCGCTGATAAGCAGACGAAAAAGGTGAAGGTCATATTAAGTTCACTTACAAATGCATTTATTGTGGCTGGTCTGCAGACGAATCCAATGGCAGTCCGATTCATCCATATCTTCACAAGTGCAATTGCCCAAACCCGTCCAACTGATGCCTTCGTAAGCTTGTCGGCACTTAGTCCTAAACAACCATTCTGTGATTTTAATCAATATTATAAAACATTGTACTCCTAAAACCGTATTAACAAATTAGCGAAAACTGAAATTTCGCTACAAAAGAAGAATGAACTGAACTGTAAAAGCAATAAAATATCTCTTCAATGAACATTTTACAGAAATGAATCTACGACACAACGGTCCTGAGACACGACGGTTACGGGGGGTACAACACGACGGTCCTGAAGTGCGACACGACGGTCCCGCGACACGACGGTCCCGAGTACATGATGAGTTTCTTACAGCTGAAAACAATGTTACGTCGTTAATAAGAAAATGCGTGTTTTTCTACCTGCTATTGCCTTCAAGTCTTAACATGAAGCTTCTTAGTTTTGTTTTAAAAACAAACATGTTATATAAATATATTTTTAGCAACACTTATTTGGCACTAAAAAAACTACATTCGGTAAAATACCTTCGGAAAGAATATCTTCAGAATTTTTTTATATTCATAACAAACAAAAACTTTGTTTTTCCCAAGCCTAAGCGAAACCTTAAAATCAAGCTAAAAAACATAAAAAACTTTTATAAAAACAAAAAAAAATTTAAAAATGCCGAATAATTTACTGCTAAAAGAAAATATTTTTTCGAAGATATTTTTAAGAAGGTATTTTTTCCGGACCCCTATGTATATACCCCGCAGCAATATTTAGAATTAGCATTTTTACTCGTATTAATTTTAAGTGAACGATTGGTTAAATGTAAGTAAAATTATTTTATAAAATATAAGTAAATTCATTGCATTTACGACATATAACTTATTCTATGTTAAATAATATCAGTCTTCTATTGCATTAAAACATAATTACAGTGGGTTACTTTGTAAATGCAAAAAGTTTTAGCTTTTTTAAAGAGGATAAACCGAATTTCGAAATTTCTAATCGAAACAAAAATTCAGTTTTAAAAAAATACAAAAGAATAAATAAAAATGAATAAAAATGTATTCGTAATTATCTTTAACATAAGAGAGGAGAATTTTTCAATCCATTTGTCTACTTTATTTGGTCTAATTTATTTGATTTGCATGCTTTTTAATCCTGTAAAAAATGTTGTTTTTCTCAACGTTGCAACAGTAGCATTGCAAACGCATCATTCAGGACCGTCGTGTCGTACCCCTTTCTCATTCCTGGGACCTTCGCGTCGTACTTTTCGCCTCCCGGGACCGTCGTGTGGCAGAACCGTCGTGTCTCGGGACCGTCGTGTCGCGCTCCCTACAGAAACATAATATGTTGTTAGATTGATTTGGTGTAAGGTAGTTTTATGCGTAAATGGTTTTTTATACTAAAGTTAAATGGTTGTTAATAAGAATTTATACAATGTAAATAATCTGTGTTTATTAGCTTTTCTGCTTTTCAATAAAATCGACGTTGTTTTAGCAAATAATAAGTGTGACTGCCAAAAGTAGCAGCGAAGAACCAGGCGCTGAAAAATTTAAACGGTCCTATTTTTTGAGAAAATTGGCCAATAGAGGAAATGAACCCGTAACCTCCAAAGTCGATTCTGGCGTGCTATCCATTACACCTTATAGGCCTGACAACAAAAGGAAAAGATAATAGTCTGTTATTAAGGCTTGTACTTTAAGTTTTCACGGAATTGTCACATACGGAATAAATGTCACATAGGCTTCAATTTTTTTTTGTTAAATTTTCATCATTTTTATAGACTTTAATTTTGTTAAAATAACTTTGGAAAAATATAAAAATAATTTGTAAATAATATTAAGTACAACAACTTATCGAGAGCAACAGAAGAATCTACGCTTCGTCGTTACTACGGTAAAATGAGCCACTGTCATTAAATACACGTGACTGTGACTCATTCCATAGTTAGTAAGGTTCTATTAGAAATCTAAAATGAATCACAGTCGCATGTATTTTATACGAAATGTGGCTTATTTTGCCATACCAACGACGATTTGGTCAAAGGAAATAACATATAGGAACAACTGTCTCCAGTCTATGGAAGCCTGTCTTTTAAACGGAATGAATAAAAACTTTTTAAAAAAGCAGCAAAATCAAAAATTAACATTAAATAATTAACTTTTAATAATTATTAATTATTATTCATTATTAGTAATTGTTTTTAATAATTAATTATTATTAATCATTAAATAACAAATTAATTAACATTAAATACAAAATACTAAAAAAAGGCATTACTGGTCGGTCATGATGCACTCGTTGTTGGCGTCAACTCGACATTCCTCTCTGAAGAGTTGCCACAGGGGTTTGCATGCCAAGTGCGGAAGACAAATTCTGTGCAGAGCGAACGCGCAACTGGGTAGATTTGATGTGGCCTGCGATACCACACGAACGTCTAAAATAGGAAATTGAGTAGAATTACAGAAAAATACTAATCTATATATAAATTCAAATTATATGCACATTATAAATTCGTCTTCTAAATCGACTAATCAGAGTAATGGTAGCAAAAATATTTATTTTTGATGGTAGCAAAAATCATGTATGGGCACGCTTTCAAATTTACTTAAAATTGGAAAATCTGAAATGAGTTCGCAATTTCGCGAGTACGTATGTAATTTTACAGTACGCATGCTTTGTTTTGCGTGTTGGGACCACTGGCCGGAAACAAGTTGAAATGATTCAGTTTACACTGCGCCGTTAAAATAAACGACAGCAAGTATTTCAAAGCTATGTTAAATGTCAACTTGCCACTAAATAATCTTAACCAAAATCGATTTTAAACGTACAACATAACAAAAATTAAACAAAATACAAGCGTTGATTACAAAATCCATACATATATTATGAAGAATCACGACGGTTAATTCAATGTACACAAAAATTTCAAGAAGAATTGAAAATAATTTGTATCAAAGCAGAAAAAAATGAAGAAGAAAAAAGTGTTTACAACCTCACTGGTTTTTAGAACAATTATTGTTTTATGTTTAATTGTTGTTTTCGTGTATTATGATGTTCATTTTTAAATCTTCTCAAGACCTTTGTGCACATTGAACTGTCGTGATTCTCAATAGACTTCTGTAAACTAAAACCAATTAATATAAAATATTCTTATATTAGCAATGAACTTTTAAAGTTTTTATTAAAAGCAAGTAAAATGATGTGTTTTTTTATAAAAAAGGCGAAAATTAAACCACGCCTACATTTTCAGCTACGAGTATTTTACCTATAGTTAATTGTACTTACTATGGAAGAATTTACATTTGATAACTAATGATTATTTTTATTTATATATGTTTTAAGGTTCTATTATTTATGCCTATTGCCTAGCTTATACAGAATTCAAACAATAGGCAAAACAAACGTGGGAGGAAAATTGTATACTACATAAAAAATGGTAATCATAGTACTAAGGAAAATAATTAAAATAAAGACATTTATCATAATTTGTAATCATTAGTTTAAAATAACGATAATTTTGCACTGATTGGTTTTTATAAATATCATTAACACCAAATTTTTGACTTCAATCTACATGCCAAGATTTTTTTTACCAAAGCTTTTTTCTAAAATCTTATTTTACAGTTTTTAAAAAGTTTATTCAATAATTTTTTATGATGCTGCATTGCTCAATATATTACTGGACCTTTTGGAACTGAAAGTATAAAATTTGGAGCCATCAATAATTGTTAAAAACTTAGAGCCGTAAAAGATGGGATCTTTTAAAACAGAATATAAAGATTTAATTTGGGTCCAGCTTAGGCTTAAGCGTAGGTATATATTCTACCGATTTAAAACTTTCGTCTTTAAATTTTTTACTTCGTTTTAATTATAAATAAAAGAGCAGTCGATAAAACTTCTATTCCAAACATAGTAACTGCAACGTTTTGGTAATGTCAAATTATCATGCCTGATGATGGTCATTTGTCATTACCGAAACGTTGCAATTACTATGTTTGGAATAAAAGTTTTATCGACTGCTCCGAAGTTTATTATGAAATTTCGGTTCCCTCCTGCCAAGAGCTTCAATTCGTTTTAATTATGTATTTGTGAGTTTTAATGCCGAAAAGTGCATCTGAAACGCGGAAATGGTGAGTGCGCCACTGCTTCTCAAAAAAATTTTGTAACCTTCCGGCCGCCCTTTTCCCTGAGCAGCGAAACGGGATACACACTTTGAGCTATTAAGAAAGGCTAGAAATAAACTTCCTGTTGATTGTTTTACTTCTTGAGATTGTTTATTTATAGATGTAAATTAAATGTCTGCAATAGGAATGTCTCTCGAAGTTCGCTTTATTTAATACTAAATTAATTTTATGAATTTTCGCCTTATTTCATGGAAAAAAAACCTAAATCTCTAGATTATTTTGTCAAAATTTTTATTAATCTAAATTTAAAACGACAAAAATGGCCCAAAAATGAAGATATATGGAATAACTTAAAGTATATTTTAAGCATAAATAAGCTTAACTTACTCATTTGAATGGCGCGGTATCTGGAGCTCTAACCTTCTTCCGATTTAGTCAGAGCTCCGGAGCATAATATTAAAGTGTAAAACATAGCTAATGCAATATTGTCAAAAATTTATCACTTTTTTTGAACGCACAAATTTAGATGATTGATGCAAAATTAGTTCAAAAAGTTTAACACAATTTGAAATTATAAAAATACTACCTTTCTTGCTAAGGCTGTATGTAGGTAGAGATCTCGTGCCGTGTACCCTGTGTCTCCTGCTATTCGGGTGTCTAATTCTGTGGTGTTCCCGCGCCGAGTTTTCGTAGTGAGGCCGTGAGGCCGTCGTGGTTGGGATTTGACGCTTGACCGCCCGGGTTTCCGTGGTTCCGACGCGGGGCTCCGGAGTTATTACGGCGGGTATAACGGAAACGATGCGATATCTGGCGCGCGGGACCCATTCCTGCGGCGCCGCGATTTCTCTGGAGCTCACCGTACCCAACACCAGCTCCGACTCCGCGCTGTTACGCTCCGACTCGGCCCCGCTCTCCCAGGACGGCCGCGCGGTATACCGGTAGCGTCTGATTGTGTTTTCCCGGGATGTGGTCAAACGGTATCTGGACGGAAGCCGGGTACCGGATCCGGTCGACAGTGTAATCAGTCGAGCCGGCCGCGTGACCGGAGCCGGTGGTCTCCGTTCCGGCGGTCGAGGGGCCGGACTTCCGGTCACCCGCGGGGCCCGGGTCCTTTTCCGGGGCTTCTGCTGGCCGTAGTTCTCCCGGATATGCGGTATGCAGGGGTGGTAGTAGACGAGGCGTCGGTAAAATTGGCACTTGCTGTAGTCCCCGATGCTCGGGTGGCACAGGCAGTCGGTTTGATTGTGAAACGGCAAACTGAAATGGACATTCAGCAGGGCGGAATGGCACAAATCGATGTCCGCACTTTCACATCCTGAAATATTAAAAAAAACGTAAGTGCTGAATAAAAATGTTATCAAACACTCTAAGATTAAAAAAAGTTCTCCTATGGAATTGTGTTTCAATTTAAAGAATATCAAAAAACTCCACTGGAAAAAGATTATACCTTTTACTGTATTTCCAATAGAAAAACAGAGAAAAAAGATTAACACTAATCGACAAATCTATATGGACTATTGCCTGTAGACTATAATCAATTCCACTGTATTGTGAGCATTTTCATGAATTATGAACGTTTTTCGACAAATTATAATTTAATCTTCGTGATTAAGTAGTTGTTAAAATTGTTATGACCTGGGACACACAAATAAATAAATTAAATCCATTGCAGGTATGGCCTATATTGCTTATGCTTATTATACTGCTGTATTTTAGTAATTTATATCTGCCTGATGAAAATTGTTGTTTTAATCGAAACGTCCTATTATGTTATCGCTATCGACTGTTTTCTATTGTATATGAGATTTAGATTTTCAACGAATCAGAGTTTTTATGTCTCTTGGTCTGTCTGTATGTTTGCTTGTATGTTATAATTAAAACCATCTTAACTCCACAAATAATAAAACAAACTTCGCGTTTAATAGCCTTTTAAAATACCTATTACTAATAAAGCAAAAATAAAATTAATGTTTTCAAAAATAATTTAGTTTTAAATTTTAAAAATTTTTGGCTTAAAAAAACATAGTTTCAAGATACGAAAAAAAACTAATCTGAAATCACGGTACTTTTTCGAATGGAATTAAGAATCCAGACACAATAATATGGCTCAGATTTTCGATAAAAAATTTATTATTTGTTCAATGCATATCTTATTGAGCTTCTTGGCTATTAGTTAAACCTTTTGGTCTTAATTTTCGAAGGCCCAATTAGAAAACTAATTGGTGTTATTTTGTTTTTTCAGTAACTGATATTAGTAAAAATAAATAGAGCAAACTCACTTGTAATTAGACTACCGCACCGTTTTTTGAGCCGGTTCAAGGCTCTTGAGCAAATGTAACTATCATCGCATTGTCTCTTAGCGTGCAAACAGCTTTTAAAACCCACGGTAACTTGAAGGGCTAAAATGTTATTAAAAATGAATAACTAAATATAAATTAAATTAAAATAAAATAAAAAATAAAAGGTTAGCTTGCCATATAGGGCCAAAAATTTAAAATTTTTTTTTATTATTGTTATATAATAAACGAATTTGTTTGTATTAATTTTTACAAAACATTTTGATAATTTAAAATTTGCAAAAATAATTAATACGAATTCTGAAATTAAGAACGATTACTATCAATAAAAACAAAAAAAAACAACTAAAATTCAATTATTAGTTTAGAACCACAAAGAAAATTTCAGTATTTTTAACAAAAAATATTTTTTAACCGTAAATTCTTTCGGGACTTGGGTACGTGACTTAAATTCGGCCGAGCCTTAGGTTCGGCCACCAATTTAAGGGTTAGAAAATTGGCTTTTTTTTAAAACACAAAAGAACTGGCACAAAAGCGACAGGATGTATGTTTTTTAAATATGGTTTTTTAAATTTAATTAAAGGTTTTTGCAAAATTTTTTATTCGTGTAAATTTTGTATTATCAACATTTTAATACAAAAAAGTGCATTTTCGTGGTTTTCTGGATATTTGATCTGTTTTTAAACTGCATCAAGTTTAAAACGAGACAATATATAACCTTAAAATAACATCTAATTAGTGCTTAAAATTGTTAATTTTTATGTTTTTATATTTTCTTTGAAGGAAAGTTTGCTGCACTGCGTTTAACTAGCTGCGCAATTTAAGATCCCGTTAAACTCGGCCACTTTGAAATTCAGGTGAAAGAACCTGTTGTTCTTCTGCTGTATTTAAATTTAATGGTACCGTACTACCGTACTTATAAAGAATTTATTTCGCGTTTGACTTATCAAAAACTTGTATATGATATAAATTCAAATAAAATAATTATTTTACAATAACAATATGTAAAATATGCTTTTAAAAATTTATTTTTAACTTGTTTTTGTAGCAAATTTTTGGCTTTAATCACCTGCCCACGTTTACTTAACGCGGTTTACTTCGACAGCTTTTCGAGGTAAAGCGAATTAGCTCGCTTTTTAAATAGCGTAGGTTTTTTGATATCAAAAAGTAAGTAAGATGAAAAACAAGAAACCTATAATCTTTTACTTGATATACCTATACTGAAAAGTCTTTAATTAAAGCCTAAATATTTCTCAATCAGGGTTTTACGAAAAAAAAATTGAGCGATAAGAATGAGCGGGCATCTAAAAAATCGGTTAAAGAATTATCCAACGGACAAAAATTGGTTAAAAACATGTTTCTAGATCAACTCACAGATTTGTAGATCTTGATTTTGAGCTTTAAAAGTGATTAAAACACGATTTGCACGATTATGTGTACGGGTATTTAAAGAATATTTAAACCCATAAAACTTTCAGGTTATTTCTTTGACGGAAAAAGTAAAAATAGTAAAAATCTTAAACTTCTGGGTTAATAAGATTATCCTACCTACACATCACTTATCATGAAATGGAATACAAATGCTTCAAAAAGTTTTTTAAACGTATATTAAAATACAATAAAACTGTCGGGTTATTTCTTTGGAGGAGGAATGCAGTCAGAAGGATTTTGTACTAAAAATGTGTGCAGATGGGTTTACCTAATGCACTAGACTAAAAAAAATATTTCAAAAAATATTGAAATGCAATAAAAAAGCCAAGTTATTTTCTTAGCGGAGGGATGCAGTCAGATATTTAACATCAAAAATAAGCAAAGACGGGGAAGATATACCTCTCAACAACTTTTTTAAAGTCTTATTTGTCCTTAAAACTGAACATTTAGATTTATTTAATAGTTTCTTTTGTGTTTTGGGGTATTATTGTCGTATTTTAAAACCTGAAAAATGGCCGAATTTAAGGTGGATTTAGTTTTTTGCTATTTTTTTAGGTTAAAAATATTAAAAAAATCTAATAGAAGTTTTACCACACTCTTTCTAAAGTTTGGTAGTTGTAATAAAAGTCATGTTATATGGAAATAGTTTTTTCACGCCGAAAAAATTTCAACAAAAAATACAACATATTACTGGGTTTTTAAGGTTTTGACATACTTATTTAAAGCCTTGCTATTAATAATAAATGGTCAAACGGAGAAAATGAATACATAAGGATAAAATTGCAAACTTCAAACTTTTTTAGATTGCTTTTGGCAAAAGTTATTGTATGGCCATTGTTTTCTAGGTGGCCGAACTTGATGGCACGTGTCTTAATTTCGGCCATTTTAGAATTAAAATAAAACAAAATTAAAAAATTAAAAAACGATAAAAGGTCAAACGGAGAAAATTAAATACTATATACCTAGAATAATACATAAGGATAAAATTGCAAAGTTTAAACTTTTTTTATATTGCTTTTGGCAAAAGTTATTGTATGGCCATTGTTTTCTAGGTGGCCGAACTTGATGGCACGCGTGTCTTAAGTTCGGCCACTTTGAAATTAAAATAGTTTAAATCTCCACTGATTTTTAATTGTAACAAAAATATTTAAATTTCGCACTGGAATAACAAAGAGAGCTATTGTTTGATTTTTAGATTGAATCTTGGCTTCATTGAAAGATCAAGTAAAAAAATTATCCAAAAAAATAAAAAAGGTGGCCGATTTTAAGTCAGCTACCCTACAAATTTTCACATTTTAAAACAACAAAATAAGATGAAACTACGTTTCAAAACTTTCCCTTAAAAAATATGCTATGAAAAATATATCATAGTATTTAAGTGGACAAAGATTTTGCAGATTCAAAGATCTAGCAGGCTCGAGTAACTTGAATCCGTCGTACAATTCAGGGAAATTCGAGGTAAAAAACACCAATGTTTGTTCTTTGTAAACAAATACGTAATTCTGAAATTTGTAATACTGAAACAGACTTAGGCTTACAAAACCTTGAACTTGGAGTTGCAGAGTAAAGGAATCTGGGGCCATCCGAAAACTATGGAAACCTGTAGCCTCATATGAGGATTTGCAGGCCTTAATAAAAAAAATTTCTTTAGCTTCATAATTCACGACTTCAAACCGACGTCTCCTAAATTTCCATTCAGAACTAAAATTTCCCGATTTCGCCCACCAAATTGCTCCCCTCCAAGTCACCCATTTGGGATTAGACTCAGACTTAAACTTAACCTTAAGGTAGGCTTATGCTTAAACTTAGCTTAAAACAGACAGCTTCAAATTCTCAGCTTATGTTTTAAACTTTTCCATTCCATGTTCAAGCTTTCAGTGAATTGGTTCCAAGTTCCTCAAATCCTAAGCGCAGATTTGTTACTTAGTTTTTTAAATCTAGAAACAAAACCGCTTTTAAGTTCTAATATAGGGACCTACCTAGAATAATTAACTTAGGGTCGGTGGTCCTGCTACGAAAAAAAGCCTCAGAAATTAGATGCAGTTTACAAACAAGCAGAACATCTATTTCAAGAGTTTTAGCGGTTTTCGGTATTAAATTAAAGCATTAAAAAAGTTTTTTTTATTTATCCAACAACTTTTCATATGAAAACTTAAACTATAGCTTAAAAATAGTCCGAAGTTACAAAAATAATTGACCTTGCTTTTATTTTGCTTTTATATCTCCAGTTTTTGAGAAAATTGGGTATAAATTGGCTATCTAATGGTGTATCTTGATTTTACGGCGGAACCGCGGACCCAAATTTATGTTCTGCTAGATAGGTCCATAATTAAGTAAACAACAATGAATATAGCGCTGTCCCAACAAGTACTACAGTAAGACGTTGTATATTCTTATTTTATGCGCCCGTTTTGTGTTAGCTTTTGGTCCTTGGGAACCGTAGTCTAATTGCAAAGATTAAGACGTTTTGTGTTACTATCAGTTACAAAATTTAGCCATGCAAAATGACAAATTAACTCACTTTGTAGAAAAACTAAGCCCAATAACATTGAGATCGGCGGGCGTCAGGGTCGCCAGTGATCCATTCCAAAGTGACTTTGGAGATCTGTCGAAAGTGGCGGGCAAAATCTTGAAGAAGTTCCTTTTATCAAGAGCAATTTCGGCGCAAAAAACCCGATACTTGTAGCGGCATCGCTTATAGGTGTATTCCGCCGCGTGCGAAAATCAGCTAAGAAGAAGCCTGTAAATTAAGTTTAGCCAAGGAGTCCTCCTCTGCGATTTAGTCCCGAAACTGAATTAAGCCGCTTGCCAGATCGGGAAATGCCTGGCTGTGACACGTGGGAGTAGAGGCCTTGGGTACGGAACCAAATTTTCCAGCATTATAGCAAACTAAATTAAATATAAAAGTTAAAAAATAAACGACAAAAGTACCGACTAAATCTCAACTGGGCCAAAAAATCAGAGTCAATTTGAGTCATCGAAATTATTCAACGGAATAATTGAGATTTAACTCCATTTAATTACAAGTATTTTCTCTTAAACTTCGTGCAATACGGCTCGGATATTGTATCCAATGTGTTATGAAATCATCGAGATATCTTATGTATTTGAAACAGTTAAATCATTAAATCGTTTTTTAAACCAAAAAAACTTTCACAATTGGATTTTAAAAATATTATAATCGTTAAAATTTGTGAAAATAAAAGCTTATGTTTTGAATAAACTATAATTAATGCATTTAATTTTGTGATAAATTAAAAGCTTTTTTTTGCGGTCCCGAAAAAAATATCCACTAACGTCATAATCGTAATTAAAAACAGAACATATCCAAATTTATTTTCACTAAAAATTATTAAAAAAATTTCATTTGATAGTTTACAAAATATAAACTATTTTGTGTCTTTTGTGTCTTACTTGAAAATAAATTATTTTTCATTTCTATAATAAACATAAAGTATATCAGATTGAAGAAAATGATTATGCAAAAAACACCATAACTTGATTAAACATCAGTCAAGCTTGGTTCATACTTCGTCAAAAGTGTCCGAAGAACTTTTTGGACAAGCCAAGAAGGTTGTCCTTTGGATAATTCAAAAGTGTCCTTTCGACAGCCAAATGAAGTTGAAATATTTCGAATTGCCTTTTGGACACGTTGGACTGTCCTTTAACGTCCTTTGGCCTGTTCAAAGCACACTTTTGGATTAAAGGAAATTTTTTTTTCCAAAATTGTTCTTTAAACACTCTGGACAAAATATAAACCAGTCTTTATTATGCGAAAATAAATTTAAAAAATTGGTAATAAAGGGTTTCGAGGAGGACCGTTTGAACTGCGTGAATATGGCTGATTTAGACTCGGTTGCACCATAATCTTTTAAATTAAGGCCCGGTTGCACCATAACTACTTAAGTAGATGAAGGCTACTTAAGTAGCTGTGACTGGCTACTTAAAAAAATCGGGTTGCACCATTTTAAGTAGGCTACTTAAGTAGGTCGATTTAAGTAGAAAATTTAAACCACCTCCGGAGGTGGTTTAAGTACCTAATTAACTATTATTGTCGTATTTTAACGTCGGTAAATGGCGTTTTTACTGCTATTAAACAATTTAAATAATCAAAATAGACCAACTCAAAAACAAAAATGTATAGGTAACTGACATAAATTCGGCCAGCCTTAATTTCGACCACTTGCTGTTATTTTTGCTATGCGCAAGGTTATGAAATGAATTGCACATGGCTAGATACATGACATGATGATCTATCTAGGTATACGCAGTTTATTTAATAACTTTACGCATCGCAGAAATAACAGCCGGTGGCCGAAATTAAGGCTGGTCGAATTTAAGTCAGTTACCGTAATTCGAGAAAATCCGATAAATATTTTTAATTTTTTTATTATTAAAATAAAATTTAAATATTATTTAAATTTTTAAAAAATAAATTTTTGACCGTTTTCGATTCTAAAAAAACCCTTTAATATATAGCTAACTTAATTAGAGATGATTTAAATAGAATAAAGAGAAAATCGTCATTTAACAACCGCAGTACAACTTGCTTTAGCTTTGCGCTTTTAGGCAATAGAAAGTTTTCAAAATTTAGTTGTAGACTTAATTAAAACCGCAAAAGTCAACCGTAAGAAGAAGGTCAGTTTTTAATGTGTCGGTTTGCTTGTCGAGAAAATTTGGTGATTATGTATTTTATCCACAAATCCGGCTCAACTTCAAAAATAAAATTTGGGTGGTATTATTACAATTAAGTTAGAAATTAAAAAAATATTATACGTTGGCAGATTCCAATTCTGAAGATTCTTTGAAATCACAATGAAAGGTCTCTTTAAATAGGCCGTTTGCAGGAGACATCAGTGATTTTCCCTGGAACTCCGAGCTCCAGAGCACCGGTGTGAATCTTCGAAGCTTTGGGGCCCTTTGGATCTCCCGAAATAATTTAACATATTTCATGCATTGGGGTTTTTTTTGGGGCGGGACAGAGGGGTCCACCACCACCCTAGAGCCAAAATTTTTAACCCCCCAAGAAAAAATCCAGGGTCCCCGTCCTCCCAAGCGGTCCGGCCTGACCCTCCCCCCACCTAGCAAGGCTGACCCCCCTCCCCTCTCTCTAGACCAATTTCGAAGTATATTTTTTTTTTGCAAAAAATAGGGGTTTTTTTTAGTTTAAAACAGTGTTTAAATACACTTTTTAGGCCTACATAGGCTGTTTTAGTATATAAATTTCAGTATTAGACCTAAAAACACTTAAATTATTGATTTAAAAAAACTTCGTTAAAAAAGAAAACATTGCAATACTTAGTTAAGTAGTCACAGAGGTACTTAAGTAGCTACTTTGGTTAGTAGTTTTTGGTACAACCCGATTTTTCGAACTACTCAGCAAAGTATTTATGGTGCAACCGGACCTAAGTACATAGGATACTTAAGTAACAGTAAATCTATATAAAATGTACATACTCACGACTACTTTTAAGCAGTCTACTTAAGTAGTTATGGTGCAACCGGGCCTTAGCCCTTTGCAATTTTAGAGACCAAAAAACTGCGTTTGAATCGTTGAAAAAAAAGCGCCAGTGCTGCTCAATATTAAACTGTTACGTTGGTCTCGTTTCCGTCCGCCCTTTTACACAAATCGCGAATTACCTCCGAGCTGTGAGAACAAAGAGCTAAGTTTGGGTTTTAAAACAATACTTATTAAAAAATTTACAAATTTTAATGCTGGTTTTTTTAAATTTCCGTGTAGATCGTATTTTAGGTACGGGGTCTTTAGAGCCACAAGCAGGGAACTTGGAGCCATCGGAAATTTTTGGGAACTTGGGGCCATGAGCAATGGGAAATTGGAGCCTCTAAAAAAAAATGGTTTAGGCTTATATTTAGGTTTCGCTTAGGCTTAGGTAAATACGCTTTAGAGATTTTTATTTTCGGCTCCAAGTTCCCTATTTACGGCTCCAAGTTCTCTGTTTTTGGCCCAAAGTTCTAGTTCCAAGGTTCTTCGGCTCTGTCGACTAAATCGTATTTTTTTAAGCAATTTTAAAAGTAGGTACCTTCTAGTGAAAATTGGGTTTTAAAAAAATGGCATTACACTGATTGTGGATTTAGTTTTTTGAAATAATTTTTTGTATATTTGTTTTATATAAATCCTAATAACCCCTAATTAGAGGCTATGTAAACTATTTCGGTCTTTAAAGGACTTTAAATTTCGGTCTTTAAGGCTATTTTGGTCTTTAAAGGACTGATATATAGTCTGTTAAGATTTTATATACAAAATTAATAAAAATTTTCTTCAAAAGTTGGTAAGTATTATAACCGTCGTTAATATTATAAAGAAGGAATATTAGCAATATTAAATAGTTTCAAACAAAAAATTTATTTGAATGAATGTGGTATATTTGTGACTTTATAAATGCGTTTCTTTTTTTTTACATTTTTAGATACAATTAGAAGCGCCTTTAATTTTTGAATGAGCAGCAAATACCAAAACTCCAACAGAACCAAGTATTTTTATGGCAATGGTATTTTTGACGGAGTCAGTAGGGAGGTCAGTTAGATTGTAAATAAGACAAAAATGTCTACGCTAATTATATGAGGCAATTAAAAGACTAAAAAGAGACGCTAGTAGTATGTAGTATGCAACAAAATTTTAGATGAAGAAAGGTAGTAGAAAGTAAAAACCAAAATATAAACCGATTGGCCGTTCTTGGTCGCTAACATTTTTTACGTTTTGAACTTAAATAACATTTTTATCACGCAACTTTCTAATAAAAATAAAACATCAAAAAGGTGCAAAATGCACTGTTTTATTGATCAGTAACCGATAAAAA
>JASAMX010030715.1:0-13428 GCA_030248175.1 Microlaimidae sp. YZB2_3 | reverse complement strand
AATTTTTTTCTTAGTTTTTCAATTTCAAATCAATTATCCCGTTCAGTAGTTAAGGTATACATGTTTAATTAAACTATTATAAATACTATTATCCTTTTATTAACGTTTTAAACACACATGTTTTAAATGAATAGGTATTAAAAAAATTTAAATTTTGTAATAAGTGTCATCTGGAATTAAAATTTATAGTGTATTTTAGCGCCTTAAATTAAAAATTTTCTCTCCCGGGGGCCATTCTGCCCACGGACCCCCCTGACAAGAGGCTCTGCCCCATGACCCCGCTGGGGGTTCTCGCCCCCCAGAACCCCCATATCTGAGGGGCTACCGCCCCCCAGACCCCCTTTCAGGGTTAGTATTTACCGCCCCCCCCAAATGAAATCCTGGGCACGCCACTAAACTTGCACTCCCACTTTACACGTGTAAACCTTTTGCCGAATTCTAAAACCGTACGAATACCGTGCGATGCACACTTACTTTGACAACAGACGGTATCACAAATTCTTCGCTGGAAAAATCCGGGGCCGTGTTGTAGCCCAGCAGCCAGGAGACCGGCCGCTTTACCACCAGACCAACGGACCAGGATAACCAACCCTCCGGGTTTTTAAACTGACTCGTCGTTTGAATTTCACCCGAACTAAAAGTAAAGAACTGAATATATATTTAAGTAAGTGAACAAAAAACACCAGATTTTTTCCAAAAAAAACACCCCCATATCTCCTTAAATACAACTCAAAACTCAAATTTAAAGGTCTTAATGAAATCTACGCCAAAAATTAACATGGAAAAGTTGTTTTTTTTTACCTATTTTAACCCCAAAATTTGAAAAAATATGACATTTTAAAAATTTTGAAATTTGTTTCTCGAAAACGAGTTCACCTATGCTGTGTTTGGAATATCGGTATTTTTTACCCTTTTGAGCTACATGCATGAAAATTAACATCCTGAACCATTAACACTCGCTCTTTCACGTGGTAACCATGGTTCTTAGCCTAGTCGCACCAGTTTTTTAAAATAAGGTGTTCTTTTTTTGGAAAAACGCTGTGAACAAATTTGGGTGCTTTTTCCAAAAAAAAACACCTGAAAATTAACATAAATTCAAAGAAAAATTCTAAAAGTGTGTTTTAATTTCAAAAACATATAAAAAACTGCTTTTAAAATTAATTACTTGTCACATGATGTATTTTACAAGATATAAAATTTATTATTGAGACAAAAAAGTAAAAAAACAAAAAAAAACAAATTTTAAAAATTGAAAAAAAAATATTTCATCACTGTTTTTATTTTTTGTAAATGATTGTGCGGTTTTGTTAAAAACAATTCTCGAGTTCAAAAAAGCCTCAGCCAAGAAAATGTTTTGTTTTTTATCAAGATTTCAAAATACATGTTTTTCCTCATTATTAAATTTCAAAAATTTTTAAGTTTACGTGTTTTTCTTAAGATTCATTAAAAACTATTTTATTTTAATTAATTGTACTTGAAAAATAAGGGATTTAAACTGTTAGTTCGTCTATACTTAATAAAGTACTCCATTGTAATTAAGTGAGTTATACTTGAAGAATGCTCTCATTTTGGCGCTTATTTTTTAATTTAATTTTTATTTTTTTTCAATTTTTGAAAAATGTGGTGCTAGTGACAGAAAAAAACGTCTGACTATAGCTTGTTATTTTGAAACAAATCAGATCACAGTAAAAAAAATTGGTGTTTAACTGGGCCTAAATTTATTTCTGAAATTAATGCAGAAACAAAATTTTAAGGCGGGGAGAAAAGTGATCCCATTCCACGCTTGGGATCTTTCAATTTAGTGCAATACCTCCGGTTTAACAAAGTGAAAACAAAAATAATGCATTATCTAACCTTCCCACTAAGCTGGAACATTTTTTGTTGATTTTATCTGTTTACGGCGTAGTATTTATTAATCGTTATGTTTAAATAACGCTCAGGAGATCTTTTGAACAAATAAAGGATCATTTAATTAAATTTCTTGAGGATCGTTTTACCAACTTGACAATATGGAGATCATATAAACAGAGAGTTTTGAATTTATTTTTACTCTTAGTTTTATAATAGTAATTACCCAATTAATCGAGGGAATCAGAGAATCATTCGATACATTATCAAAATTTTAAGACTGCATAGCATACATGGGCAAGTTAGTCCGGAGTAGGGGGGTTTACCCCGGATGTAGGGGGGTCTTTAAAATCCGAGAAACGCATTTTACCCATATCGTTTTTTTTTTTCTAGAGTGCATTTTACCCATTGATTAGACCCTTTTTTTCGATTACTCAATATCCGAAAGACAGCTTCGTCCTCCCACTGCGGTGCCAGTTTCGGACATGTTTTCAGACATCTTCAGTTTTGAATTAATAAGGAAAAAATGTTTTCAAAATGACTTCTAACTACCTCAAAACGGAAGTTTTGAGGTCAAAATGAGTGTTTTAAGCATTGAAATACTCAAAAATGCAATAAAAGATGCTTTTTGACCTAACCTTAGTGTTATTACCATTTTTTTGAATAAAAAAAAACGATATGGGTAAAATGCATTTCTCGCATTTTTAAACCCCCCTCATAGATGAACAAGGGGGGGGGGTAGGGTGGGGTCCACTCTCCTCCTAGCCTCGAAATTTCGGGGCCCCCGAGAAAAAAATTCAGAGGCCTTCCTCCCCCAAATTTTCGAATTTTTTTACCCCTGACTCCCCTCTAGATTTTGAAAACTGACCCCCTTCCCCTCCCCTCTCGAGAAAATTTTAAGTACTTTTTTTATACTGAATTTTCTTCCAGAAACTTGAATTTTTAACGCAAATTCATGTTTTAAAATCCTTTTTATACCAGAATATAGCTTTTTATTCAATAAAATATAGTATATCTTATAAAAAAAAAATATTATTAAACCCTTAATGGTTTAAAAATATTTTGCTTCGGACATTGGACCCCACCTGACCCCTCTCTAGGTTTCAAAATCTTCCAACCCGGGTTGAACCCCCAAGAAAGCAAGGGGGGTTCGACCCCCCCCAGGACCCTCCTCTCAGATTTTAAAAAGTGATTTACCCGGGGTAAACACCCTTTAGCTTTTTGACCGTGTTCATCTATTCCCCCCCCTAATTCGATTTGTGCTGCCCCAAAAAGTCGGGCAAAGTTGCCCATCTGTTATTTTTTCTCCCTAAAAATCTCAAAACTAAGTGTCTAGACTATGGAGCATAGGTGTTTTTGGTCGGGTCCGCTAGGGGGTCCACCCCCAGGTGGAAGGCCAAAATTTTTTTTTTTGGGGGGGGGGGGGATCCGGACCCCCTGGCTTTTTAGAGGAGTCAACCCCGGGTGCGAGATTTCAAATTTAGGGGGGGTCCAATTTTTTAGCAAAATTTTTTTAACTCAATAATTTAAGTGTTTTTAGGTCTAATATTGAATTTATGCTTTATGTATTAAAATAGCCTATTTAGGCCTAAAAAGTGTATTTAAACACTGTTTTTAACTAAAAAAAAACGTGTTTTTGACAGTAAATAAAAAATATACTTCCAAACTGGTCGGCAGGGAAGGGGGAGGGGGTTCAGCCTCGCTAGGAGAGTCAGGCCAAACCGCTCTAGAGCTTTGGGAGGGGAGGGGGGACCCCTGAATTTTTTCTAGGGGGGGGGTCCAAAATTTTGGCTCTAGGGGGGTGGACCCCTCTGTCCCCCCAAAAACACTAATGCTATGGAGCGGTATAGTATACCTGACTCCAGAAATTTGGGCGGGTGTCCCAAAATTTTTTGGGTAAATTTTTCGGGTATCTCAAATACCCCATTTTTAGCTTTTTTTAATACAAGGGTCCCCAAATTTTAGGGGGGCAGGTGTCGGGGGTACCCCCAAATTCTAAGGGGGAGGGGGGGGGGTGTTGGCTCTAATCAGGATTTTTTAGGGAGGAATAACCTCCACGCCCCTCCCCAACACTCCCACCCCTGCCCACCTATGACCCCAACCACTTACCTCCCACCCATTTTCATTTATGATTGCATCTCACGTTTATAATCATTTTTGTATAGAACATTCACATGTATCCATCCACACGGTAAATAAGAAAACAAGCTTAAGCGAAGCCCGAGTTTCCCAAAGTAAGGACGTTCAATGCATCGTTACTCGGACATAAAGAGTCACACTCAGTTTAAAATCAAAGTGACTCTGACTCATAAGAATTACATTATATTTTTGTATTACAAGACAAAATGAGTAACAGTTACGAGTATTTTATAACGCTTCTGACTCAAGTTGGATTTGGCTTCCGAACTAGTGAATTTTGGCTTTCCAAACCACCCATTAAAGACAATGATGTATATACAAAATATTTTAGGCATGCGAATCCTTGAACAATAGAATAGTAAATGATAAATACCGAATTTATGTAAAAGCTTGTCACGAAAATATTCAAAACCAGGTAATTATTCTTAACCAAATACTTATGAAAGTTTTAAATGAGTAAATAAAACATTTTATTTCAAATGTAATTAAAACTTTTTATTAATTTTACTAATTAAATCTCTCTTCAACATAAAAAAATTAGTGATTTTTTGAGCTCTGGAGCTAAGCTCAGCTTCTCGCATCGCAACTCTAGTTACGCCGTATTTTTTGCCTTTTTTGAATAAAAGTAACATCCCTATGTTTTAAAAAAATTTTCGTAATTTTTTTTCTTTTCAATACTTTTTTTTCGTTTTTGTTATATTGCTCTTTTGATTGTATATAGTTTTTTTTACGTATGTGTATTTTTAAAAGAAAATTTTTAAGTAAAAAATATGTAAACGTTAAAAAAATAGTTTAAAACATGCAGTTAAATGAGATAACATAAACATTTTACAAAGTTAAATAACGTATGTGCTATTCATTTAAAATGGCGGATCTATAAAGCTCGAAAAAAAAGCTCTGCTTTACATGCTTTGATGGACAGCCTCCCGAATTTTTTTTGGAGGGGGTTATACCCGACTCCCCGAAATTGGAAAGTGTCCCAATAATATTTTTGTGGTATACCCCTAATTAAATACCTACCCCATTTTAGTACTGGGACTCCCAAATTTGGGGGACGTGTTTTTTTTGTGGTATACCCCAAATACCTACCCCATTTTTAGTACTGGGATCCCCAAATTCGGGGGGGGGGGTGTTCGGGCTACTCCAAAATTTTAAGAGGGTGTCGACCATTTTGGCATTTTTATCCACTATTTCTTTATGGCGTGTGTTTTTTTCGCGGGGATGTGGCTACTCAAAGTATGGACAAAAAAGCCAAATTTTGTAGTTTGTGTCGGTAAGAATGCAATGATGTGCACAAAAAAACCACCGACCACAAACCGACCAAGGGAAAATTACAAAATTTAGCGTTGCTGTGAATATTTTTAGAGAAGTCACATCCCCGCGAAGAAAACACACGCTGTAGAGGAATAGTGTTTAATTAAATAAAATCTAGCTGACCGCGATATTTGCAGTATTAAATCGACTATTTAACAACAAAAACATTCAAAAATTTTCACTAAAATGGATTAATAACAAAGATTAAAAGCTGCATTTTAATAATTATTTATCAAATTACTTAATTTTTAACCTAAATGCAAATTTTTTAAAGACGGTTAATTTTTGTATGTTTTGTGAAAAGGTGAAATTAAAAAAAATCTGCGTTCTTTTTTTAAACGTCATTACCGCACAATTTTAGTTGGTCCCCTGATATCTGCATTCTAATTTCAGCGTCAGCCAGATATAATTCAACCATAGTGGGTATAACCCCCTAATCCCTCCGCCACCCGCTCACCTATGTTTACATGTTCGAAAATTCACTGCATAATATTTTAAGGGTAGGAACCATACATGGGCAAGTTGGTCCGGAGTGGGGGGTTAAACCCCAAATTAGGGGGGATTAAAATCCGAGAAACGCAAAATACCCATGTTGTTTTTTTTCTGGAGTGCATTTTACCCATATCGTTTTTCGATTTTGAAGGAAAAATAGGTAAAAAACGCTATTTTTAGGTCAAAAAGCCCTTTTTATTGCTTAAAACATTCATTTTGACCTCAAAACTTAAGTTTGGAGGCAGTTAGAAGTCATTTTAAACACATTCTTTTTCTTTATTTTTCCAAAATTGGGGGGTCAAGCTTTTCTCCCCCCCCATTTCCGAGTGGGGGAGTTAAACCCCCTTCTCAGAATTTGGGGAGGGGGTTAACCCCCCGAACTCCCCCCCGTGCCCATGTATGGTAGGAACATCACTACAAAAAACTAGTATAATAACCCCAAAATTATTATTTTCTTGACCAATTTTAGAAGTTCATTCCTGAACTTTTTCAATGTTTGGTTTTAATCAGCAAAAAGTATTTTCTTTTTTTAGATCAATGGGACAATTTCAGAATGCAATATTAACAGAATCGGCAGTGGGGATCGCAGAAACTATCGTTAATAGTCGATTTAAAGTTTAAAAAAACGATTGTCGTTAATTTTCAGTTCGTTTTTGTAAATTAAGACTATTTTCTATCGAACAAAAGAATTCACTTTAGAATTTAATGAAGAATGAAATGTATTTAAAAGCTTAAACTGGTCAAGTCATAGCGGATTCTTCAATTTAGAAATCAAGAATTTTATGTTAAAAATAACAAGTTTGAAGAATTGATTAAAATGGCAATTAACTTTTTGTGTAATTCAAATCTTGCTTGTTGTTTTTTTTGCTTGCCTGCAAAATGTTGTGAAAAGTTAAACTAACCGATAAGGCTAAGATTTTTTTGAATCTTTCTGTTCACGAACAAAGTTATTTGTAAAAACTAGAGCAATATTATAAATCACACCACAATTTTTTGTAAATTATGTTATAAATTTATTAGAGATGAGTACGACTGCCTACTTTTTAGGCTTGTTTTTTTTGACATTATCCAAAATGATTTTTATCCAATCTTTTTTAGGTATTAATTTAAGACACATAAACACCAAAAAGATAGGTTACCTAGAACGCGGTAAATCTTAAAAAAGCTAATATCACGGCGTAGCAAACAGAAGCAAATAAAAAAATTATTGTTTATTTGTTTAAAACCATAATTAAACAGAATAGTTTGTATATGATGCCAACATTGTGTAAAAAAGTTTCCTTTCAAAAAACAACCTTTTTTATATCCAAATTTCCCATTCTCCAACCTCCATTCTCTGAGGAGCAAATAAATATAAAATTATTCGAAAAAACCAAATGTGTGGTTTGCTTACTTTTAGTTGTGTTTTTTTCTCACAAAAATCTCTTGACCATTTCAGACTCTCCAAAGTTAAAATTTTGATAAATCGGGTAATTTGAAGCTTTTAGGACCAACTACTCGCCTAATGCAACAAGGTTACTATGTTCATTATTATCAGTTTTGCATTAATTTCTTTCTAGTCTTTTAGTGATGTGTTAGTAGATAAAAATAACAATTTTTTTACAGTTCAAACGTAGTCAAATATAATATGAATTATGTCATTATAATTTTACGTTAGCTCCGCATAAATGTACCATGCCATCAACGAGATTTAAAACTCGATTTTTTATATGCCTATTTTCTTAAGACAATAGTTTAAGCTTATTTTAACTGGAATTTAATTTTGTACTTCGGAGCTCTGAAGCGGAGCTTCGCTTTACAGAGCGCCAAAGAAACCCTAAAGCTTCGCCCTATTTTTATACTAATTTCGTGAATAATAAAAAACAATACCATGTGGATTATTTTAGCCAAAAATTTGAAATGACAATTGAAAATCATACTCACAGCAATCCTTTCACAAGCGCGAAATCGACACTTTTTCGATTAGAAGGTTATATTTGTATGTGTACGAAACAACTACAAATTTGAAAAAGTGGCGATTTCGCGCTTGTCAAAGATTGTTGTGAGTATGATTTTTTCAATTGTCATTTTATCAGACTAAAAAAATGCAACAGTGCTGTGTAATTAGTTCAACGTATAAAAAAATTATTATTATATGGTAGAAATTTTTATTAAGAGGGCAGCTGGCCAAATCAAATACAAATTTTTTATGTTGTAAATAATGTTCATCTCAGACTAGTCAAATTCTTTTCTGTCTGAACACATGCCCGGGGAGAAATCGCCCCTTTTTCATGCTCTATTCTTAGAGCGTTTTTCAAGGCTAGTGTACCATTTTTATATTAAATTAAAGAATTGAAGTAACCTAATAAAGTATAGTATTAGCTGCTCAATGACAAATGTTTATAATCAATTCGTTGCCGAGATAAAATGTTTTAACAGTTTTAATATTATCAATAAAAAACCTATTTTTCGTTAATACTATGTGAAAAACATTGCCGACATTCTTCATTCTTTATTTATGGTTGATAAATTGAATTTTTATATCAAATATAAAAAAGTTAGAGTATTAGCTATGCAATAATATAAATTTCTAATAGTGCTCGATTTATTAATACGAATTTATTATTATATTGTCAACAATTTAAATTTTGGATTTGGACACTGAAACCATTGGCTCCTAAAAAATTATTTTCGCGATTTTTTACCTTTTCCAAAGAGCTCATGTTTATTTTTGATCAATCAGTAACAACGGAGGAATATCGGTTTTCAAATATAAGCGTTGAATAAAAATCTATTAATCATAAGGATAACAGGGACATGAATTACAAAATTTATATCCAAGTTCTCTAATTATAGTTGGCGCGATGCCATGGGGCTTAATTGTAGTGTGGCATTCCCGTGCCACCGATAATTCAATTATATGTTATTGAAATAAAAAGATGATGAAAGTTTATTTTAAAAATTACGTACGTTCTCTAATTATAGTTGAAGCGGTAGAGTGGGGCTAAATCGTCGCATCAGCAAGGATTGCAATTATATTTTTGAAATAGAAATAATAATAATGAAAAGAAGAAGATGAACATAAATTACAAAACTTACCCATGTTCTTTAATTAAAATTGGCGCAGTGCCGTGGGACTACACGGCTACCGTTGTGTGGCGCTCCCGCACCACTAATGATTGCAATTACTTTCTAAAATAAAAAATCAGCAAAAGAAGAATATGAACATGAATTACAAATTTTCTTTTATCCACGTTTTCTGATTATAGTTTTGGCGGTGCCGCGGGGTTAAATCGCCACATAAATGACGAAGGAATATCAATTTTAAGATATGAGTGTTAGAATAAGAGTAATAAAAATAAGTAGAAGAAAATGAACATTAATTACAAAATTTTCCCAACGTTGGTTAATAATAGTTGGCTAAACTGCCGGGTAGTTCTCGCGCCACCGATAATTGCATTTAGTATTTTTTTTTTGAAATAAAACTTTAAATTAATTTTTTTCATCAGAAAATCAAGAATTAACAAAAAATAGTTTATTGTTTTCACCGTTTTCCGCGCAGTTGAAGTAGATGGCGCTGTGCGGTTTCCGCCACCAATAGCAACCGAGCACAACCGTCTGGTGTTATTGTGCAGTTTCTATGAGGTACAATCCTTATTGTTGCCAAGAGGCTGTTATTGTGGGGTTAAAAGTTTTTACTTCACTATTTTTCAATTTATTATTTTGATCAATAACAAAGACCTAAATGAAAAAAGTTGGGTGATTCTTTCATTTTTCCACTGAGCCCATGTTTATTTTTGATCAATCAGTAGCGAAGGAGGAATATCGATTTTAAGAATTGAGCGTTAGAATAATAATAATAATAAGAAGAAGGAGATGAACATGAATTTTAAAATTTATCCACGTTCTCTAATCTCTTAACCTTTTTTGTATTTTTTTTCAAAAAATACTTGAACTTTTCAAACTGCGTGGAGTCAGAACGACAATTAATCTATTTGTAAACTATATACATGGTAGTTTGCAATGTTTTTTGAAAGTTTGTTTGTAGTTTCTACACATTTTATAGTCGCTTGTCGATTGGAGGATATTTGTCTTTTTTTCAAAGCAGTTTGTAAAATTTGTATTGTTTGTGTTTTTTCACTTCTCAAAATTTTTATTTTAATGAAAAAAAATCCATCAAAATCAACACACTGCAGTGACTAATAAAAATAAAACAAAATACATTAAAACAAAATATTACTAACTAACATGGATAATATTGCAAGTATTTACCAGATGCAAATTATATTATTTTCTAAATATACAAAAAAATTAAAGAATACAAGTGGTACCAGCGTACTTCTACGTATATCAAATAATTTAATAAAATTTATCTACTAAAATATTTAAAAAAAACTAAGAAAAAAAGTTACGTGAATTGTAACAAAATTCAATCGATAATTTTTCAGCGTACTGGTAGCAGAAATCATGTATAGTAACGTCTCCAACTTTACTTGATGAGGTTGTACAAATCTGAAATGAGCAATTTTGCAGTTTCAAGAGTCTTTACAGTACCAATGCTCTCTCTGCGTGTGGGGACCACTGGCCGAAAACCTTCCGCTCACAGTGGTAATATTTTCCTATGACAAATGTCGTATGTAAACCTTACCGCGGTAGCTCTTCCCATGACCCAGTATCCCCGTCACTTGTGCGCGAATAGTGCACAGTGAGGGAGGAAATTGAAATCGTTAAAGCTGTACATTAGCAATATGCAAATTTTTGCAACATGAAATATCCTATGTAATAGACTGTATCCTTGACAAAAATCTGCATATTGCCGCCCTACCGCTTTAACCATTTCAATTTGCTCGCTCACTGGGCATCACTCGCGCCGAAAATTAGGTATGACGGAAGTGCGACATGGGTCATAGAAGGGTTTCACAGTTGTATCAGAGAAAAAGGCCATCACAGAAATGGGTTAAGTAATTTTAAGCTTATATGTTTTTAAGGAACTGAACCTAACCCAGTCAAGTCTGTGAGTGGAGTGTGACGAAATTAGATTCTTATCACAAATTGTCCTAGCAAAATCCACCTTCATGAAATAAGACGCACTTTTTTACTGAATAAGGCGCAAGAATTGCACTCACACAAACTATAAATAGATTCCCTTCAAAAACTGACTTTAAAAATTTAGGACATTATGGTTGAGTTATATCTGGCTGAAATCGAAAATTCGTATGCAGACATGAGCGAACTAATTAAAATTGTGCAGTTATGATGGTTTTTTTAAAAAAACAAATCGGAACGTAAAATTTAAACAAAAATACAAGCGTTGATTGCAAATTGCATACATATACAATAGACTTCTTTACACCAAAACCAATTAATAATCTTATAGGCACCTTGCACTGAAACTGAGTTTATACATGAAGTATGCAATATACATAGTTGTCACCATAATGGATAATTACCGTACTCCTACTTATCTTTTCGTAGTATGCAGATAATACGATCGAAATTTCGCGCGCTTTTGAGGGTTGATCTGCATACTACGAAAAGATAAGTAGGAGATACGGTAATTTCGCGCGCTTTCTATCGGTTGTTCTGCATACTACGAAAAGATAAGTAGGAGTACGGTAATTATCCATTATGGTGACACTTATGTATATTGCATACTTCATGTATAAACTCCGTTTCAGTGCAAGGTGCCTATATTAGCAATGAATTTTTTTAAGTTTTCCTTAAAAACAGGTAAAAAGTTTTTAAGTCAGTTTTTGAAGAGAATCAATTTATTAGTTTGTATGAGTGCAATTATTGCGCCTTATTCAGTGAAAAAGTGCGCCTTATTTTGTAAGGGTGAATTTTGCTAAACAAATTAGTTCGCTTAGTGATAAAATTAGAAAACCGCAGAATATCGCAAAACAGGACAATTTGTGATAAGAATCTAATTTCGTCACACTCCACTTACAGACTTGACTGGGTTAGGTTCAGTTCCTCGAAAACATATAAGCTTAAAATTACTTAACCCGTTCCTGTGATGGTCTTTTTTTGGTTACAACCGTGAAACCTTCCTATGACCTATGTCGTACTTCCGTCATACATAATTTTTTGTGCGAGTAGTGCCCCGTGAGCAAGCAAATTTAAATGGTTAAAGATGTACGGTAGCAATAGGCAGATTTTTCTCACGGATACAGTGTATTACATACATAGGATATTTCGTGTTCCAAAAATTTGCATATTTCTACCGTACAGCTTTAACCATTTTAATTTGCTCGCTCACTAGGCACTATTCGCGGACAAAAATATATGTATGAGAGAAGTATGACCTGCTGTATTTTATGCCTAGAGTTTACCGCGATAAAGTTAACGTACGACATTGGGAAACTACCACTACCGTGAGACGAAGGTTTCACATTTGTCGAAAGAAGGTTTTACGGTTGTAACAGAGAAAATGGGCATCACAGGAACGAGTTAAAATGACCTGAATGCATTTTCTAACGGATTTGTTTGGCAGTGAATAGATGATCTTATTTTTTATGTAAGTAGGGTAGTGCATTTAGTTAAGGCACTTTTCCGAATTGGGCATTTTTGATTTCGAACTATATCTTTGGTAATCCTAGACGGAATACGTTTAATAGCTCAAATGAGAGCTAATTATATGTAGATGACTTTCGTGAGCTTTGTACTTGTTATGTTATGATATTTTCATGTGAAATTGTGTGATTTATAAAAATAAAATTGTTACTCGTTTTTAGAACATGGGCAATTCATGATTACGCAATAAATTAGTTTAAAAATTAAACGCCGAAATTAAATGCACTACCCTACAGTTTGAATATAATTGAAAGTCTTTATTAGCCAATCGACAAATCACATTTTTATGTAAATTATCTAAAAAATACAAACAATAAACATGTAGTTATAGAATATACAATCACAAATTGCAATAAGAAAATTGCATTACATAAAAGATATTGTAATAAAAAATACACCTGTGGAAAGAAAAACCCGGTTCAAAATATAATAACTAAAAAAATACAGACCCCTATGGTTAATTATACGGTACCAAAAATACATGAAAATTAATTAATAAAGAAAAGAAGAATGAGAAATGAAGAACAAATTATACCGGGTATGTGTGGATCCAACCTAAATGCATACGTATGCATATGTTTATATGCATATGTATGCATATGTTATGCATACGTATGCATTTTTTTATATGCATACGTATGCATAATTTTTTTTTAATAAAAATTATGCGGTGCGGTAATTTAAAAAAATACGCGAGGCAATGAAAATATGTTCCGGCGCTTAGACTTAGCCTCAATTTTGAAAACCTTATATTTAACGGATTTTTATGGGAGATATATAAAAAAATGACCGCCATTTAATTTTGAATAAAAATAACGTTTTAAATTTTAATTATTTTTTCGAAAATCTTTTTTAATTTTAGGTTATTTAAAGGGCTGTCGCCCGAAAATTTTAAAAAAAGAAAAATGCACAAAAATATAAAACTTTTGTATCCTAAAAACATTTTGAGTTTTCAAATAAATAATTTGTAAAAATTTTGTCCATTATTAGGTTTACATAAGTAGTAATAATACCACCTTTTGAGCTACTTTTTTGCCGACTCAAGATTTAAAAAAAATAGCAAATAAATTTGTAAGCTAATAT
>JASAMX010030714.1:0-12164 GCA_030248175.1 Microlaimidae sp. YZB2_3 | reverse complement strand
ATATTCATATACCTCTACTGCATTATTTATACCTGAGCGTGGGCCCGGAATGCCATCTGAGCCTCGTATTCCTTCTGCTGATTCCTCAGCTTCTCGTCCTTGGTCTTTTCGAAGTTGTCGTAATTGCCGCGGTAGGAGTCCAATCGGCGGGAATGCATGTGAACCACGTCTGTGCACACGGCGTTCAGGAAATTCCGATCGTGAGACACAACGAACAGTGTGCTCGGCCAGGTCTAAATGAGACCAGTAGCCGCACTCATAAAGCGCGATTAACCAAGGATTAACCAAAGATTAAGTATGGACGTCTTTTTTTCATGGACAAGGACAGAATCGGATTAAAAAGCTGATAAAAACCGATTTTAAACGCGGTTTTTGCAATTTTGTCATGTTTTATGACTTTAAAAGTATACATACTGTTTTAACTAAAATATTTTTATCATGGGTGGCGCGGGAGCGCCACGGGGCGATTTAGCCCCGTGGCGCCGCGCCAACCATAATTAGAGAACGTGGGTAAATTTTGAAATTCAGAACCTTCTTCTTCTTCTTCTTATTATTATTATTCCAACGCTCCATTCTTAAAAACGATATTCCTCATTCGTTACTGATTGATCAAAAATAAACATGGGCTCATTAGAAAGAAGAAGGAATTACGCAACTTTCTTAGGAAGCACTTTTTTCATTTAGGTCCTTGTTATCGATTTATTGATCAAAATAAAAAAATTGAAAATTAGACAAATAAAAACTCCCAACCGCACAATAACAGCCTTTTGGCAACAATAAGGATTGTACAGAGCAGACAACCAACATCCCCTCATAAAAACCGCACAAAAATAGCAGACCGGTTTTAATTGGTGGCAGAAACGGCGCCAGTTCCCAGCGCCATCTGCTTCAACCGCGCGGAAAACGGCAAAAACAACAGAGTACTTTTTTTTAATTCTTGCATTACTGATGACAAAATTAATTCAAAGTTTTATTTATTAAAAAATAATAATAATAAGCGTCGGTGGCGCGGGAGCGCCACGCGCCGGTAATCATCGGTGGTGCGGGGTGCCAACTGCAATTTAACCCACGGCACCGCGCCAACTATACTTAGACAACGTGAGTAAATTTTGTTATTCATGTTCATCATCTTATTATTATTATTTTTACTTTAAAAATTATAATTGCAATCATTGGCGCACGGCATCGCGCCAACTATATTTAGAGAACGTAGGTAAACTTTGTCTGGAGCGCATCTGCACCGCACTAACTATAATTAAACAACGTGGGTTAATTTTGTAATTTAAATTCATCTTCTTCTTATTATTTTTATATTTATCTCGGCAACGGAATGATTATAAACATATGTCATTGCGCAGCTAAAACTATAGTTTATTAGGCTATTTTTTAATTTAATTCAAAAAAAGTGGTAGACTAGCCTTGAAAAATGCTCTAAGAATAGAGCAGGAAAAAGGGGCGATTTTTCCCCGGGCGTATGTTTAGACAGTAAAAATGAAACTAGTCTGAGATGGACATTATGTGGACTATAGGAATTTTGCATTTGGATTTTTGGCCAGCTGCTCACTAAATAAAAAACTCTCGCAATTATGATAATGATTTGTTCATACATTGATCTAATCACACAGCACTGTTGCATTTTTTTAGTTTGATGAAATGTCAATTGAAAAAATCATACTCACAGCAATCTTTGACAAGCGCGAAATCGCCACTTTTTCAAATTTATAGTTGTTTCTTAACATACAAATATAACCTTCTAATTGAAAAAGTGGCGATTTCGCGCTTGTCAAAGATTGCTGTGAGTATGATTTTTTCAATTGACATTTCATCAAACTAAAAAAAATGCAACAGTGCTGTGTGATCAGATCAATGTATAAACAAATCATTATCATATCGTAGAAATTTTTATTTAGTGAGCAGCTGGCCAAACCAAATGCAAATTTCCTATAGTCCACATAATGTCCATCTCAGACTAGTCTACATCTTTTCTGTCTAAACATACGCCCGGGGAAAAATCGCCCCTTTTTCCTGCTCTATTCTTAGAGCATTTTTCAAGGCTAGTATAAATAATTGTAAAGTTTTAAGAATATTTGAAAAAAGGTTTAAATACATTATATTGTGAATTTTTAATTTTGAAGTAAAAAAGTAAAATTAAAAAAGATGAATTTTATTTCGATTTTGCATTGGTCCACATTATTAATTTAAATTGATAAAAATTTACTTCCTCTGTTTATTTAAAGTAATTTATTTAAAGGAATTGAGTCTTTTATCAATTTATATTATATTATGTGAGCCAATGCAAAAGCCAATCAACAATCGTTGGTTAATCCTCTGTTAATCGCGATTTATGAGTGCGGCTACAGACGTTAAAACACTATTTAATAAAATATAAGAAATCGGCTTAAAATCAATTTAAGATTTTCGTTTGTGTAAATAGAAAAAATAACTTAAAAAATAATAAAATTTAAACCAAACAGATTGAGATGATGCATTCTTGATAGAAAACTATTGCAATAGTCTAACTAACCTGTAAGTGATTTTCCAACCAATAAATAGCTTTCATGTCCAACATGTTAGTCGGTTCGTCCAACATTAATAAATCAGGCCTAAATTTTAATTTTATTTGTTAATTTCGTTATTGTAGCAAACATTTTGATTTAATTGGTCTATAGAAAAAAGAAACCACGTGTCTTTAATTTTTACACACACACACGCAACCGTTTTAATCAGTTATTTTCTATTTTGAAATAAATAGAAGATGCTCTAGCAATTTTTAGTTTCCGTTCGGATTTAAGTGTTTAAAGAGTAAATTGTGCTTATGTTTTAAAATCTGCACGAAAAAATATACTAAAAATCAAAAGTTTTGGGAATTGTCAAAACATTTATCAAACTTAAAACGGTGCTAATAAGAAAATTTGAAATAGATACTTTTAGCCCTGCTTATTATGCAGAACCAGCTTGTCTATACTATTTGATAAATGAAAATCAATACATCTAATTATAGAAAAAGTATTAAATAAAAAAAGAAAGAGTAGTAATCACAGTAATCAACAAAAACAAAATAAAAACTTGGCTGGCTTTACCTCACAAAAAGACCCTGAGCGAGAGCGACACGCATCCTCCAACCACCAGAAAACTCTCTAAAAACAGTATAAAAACATATTAAAGCTTGAAGAAAAAAGTAGAAGCATTAGAGCAAATGTTTTTAGATTTATCGAAGGTACTAGATGCGTAATAAATAGATTTACAATATTTTATGGCCCACTTAATAGCTTGGCTCGAGAGGAGAGGGGGGGGGAGCGAGCAAAAATCCAGGAAATCGGTTGATTTCTAAATAATCATTACATTGCACAGCTTAGTGTTGTAAAAAGTATTGATTATGATTATTTTAAGTAAAAGTAATTTGAAAAATTTTAATTTAAGTAAAATAAGAGTAAAAATAATTTGTGATTTTTTAATTTAAGTAAAGTAAAAGTAAAAGTAATAGTCAAAATTTTATTTAAGTAAAGTAAAAGTATAAGTAAGACCTATTTTTTAAAGTAAAAGTAAGAGTAAAAGCATAATAAAAGTAATTTTGAAACGGATCAAAACACCGGTTTTTGCAGCTCCAGAGCTCTGTTCTTAAGTTTTTTTGTTAATTCTATATACTGTATAAATTATCATTTTCATAAGTTTTTTGGTCAAAATAAAGGTTTTAGCGTGTTAACTGCTGAAAAATTATCTTCTGCCATTCACTTTACAAAAAACCCATAGGAAATCTACCCATTTAAATCACTTAAATTTTACTTAAATTAATTTGAGTATTTGCAGTGGAAAATCTGAGTAAGAGTAAAAGTATTTGAAATTTCAAAAATCGAGTAAGAGTAAAAGAAAAAGTAATTGAAATATCAAAACTCGAGTAAAAGTATTCCAAAATCCGTTACTTTTATTACTTTAAGTAATAGTAACTTTTCACAACACTAGCAAAGCAATGATCATGATCCCAAATCGCTACAACGATAGGTATCGTAAATCTAACCTTGCGTTGGTGAGATATGTAAAAAACTTTCCAGTATAAATTTTTCCAATTTTCCAGTAGGTATAGTATATAATTATTTTTGTTTCGCCAAGCCGATATTACCTGGCGCAAACTGCCCACATAAAAATACAATTAAACAATAAAAATTAACATCGTTCAGTTAATCGCTTGATCCTAAGATCATCAGCAGAAAAGACGAACGTTGTGCCACTGCGCCACAATCCCTACTGTGTATGTCTCAATAAATAACACTATTAAACCACCCACCTGGTGGGGCGCTGTTGGTCCTCCGTACTGAAACCGAGACCGTAGCATATGGCGGCGGCCCTGGCGGGGGCTTTGTCTGAATCGCAGGCTTCCAGCTCTTTGTAAATCTCCGTCAACCGAGCCGACAGCGCCTCCGCGTTCTTTTCGTCTCTATAACAAACGAAACCATTAGGTGAGAAAGGCACAAAGGAACCCAAAAGTGAGAAAACAGATTTTGAAATCTGACCCCCCCCTCCCCCCTCGGGAAAATTTTAGGTACCTTTTTAATACTAAATTTTCTTCCAAAAACGTGAATTTTCATCACATATTCATGCTTTTACATCCTTTTTATACATGAATATGGCTTTTTATTCAATAAAATGTAGTATTATCCTATAAAAAGAACAATTATTAAAGTTATTATGGTTTAAAACTGTTTTGCTTTGGACACCGGACCCCACCTGACCCCCTTCTAGATTTCGAAATTTCGCACCCCGGGTCGACCCCCCTAAAAAGCTAGGGGGGTCCGGACCCCCCTGGGACCCCCCTCCTATTCAAAATTCGATTTACCCCGGGTAACCACCCCCCTAGCTTCCCAACCGTGCTCACCTATGGGTGGGTTGTTCAAAAATCGACTTAACTTAAGGGGCCCCCTAACTAAAGGTACCTTATCCATCCACTAAGTGGCCCCTTACATAGATGAACACGGTCAAAAAGCTAGAGGGGTGTTTACCTTGGGTAAATGAAATTTCAAAATCTAGGAGGAGGTCCTAGGGGGGTGGAACCCCTCCTAGCTTTCTAGGGGGGATCGACCCGGGGTGGAGGATTTCAAAACCTAGAGGGGGGTGAGGTGGGGTCCGATTTCCGAAATAAAATACTTTTAAACCATTAAATATTTTTAATAATAGTTTTTTTTAAAAGATAATACTACATTTTATTGAATAAAAAGCAATATTTAGGTATAAAAAGGGTGTAAAAACATGAATTTGTGTTAAAAATTCAAGTTTTTGCAATAAAATTTAGTATAAAAAATACTTAAAATTTTCTCGAGAGGGGAGGGGGAGGGGTCAGATTTCAAAATTTAGAGGGGGAGGGGGTCAGGGGTTAAAAATTCGAAAATTTGGAGGGAGGAGAAAACGAAAATTCGAAAATTTAAATATAATGTTAGACATTTTAATACTACATTATTTTGGAGCCCTTAAATTAAGTAATAAACCATTTTTTTTTTGGTTCGTAATTCTTAAGAAATTTCATTAATACTGATGAAAACTAACAAGTTTTGTCTATTTACACAAAAAAGGTAAAAATAGCAAAACACAAAACATTAGTGATTTACAAGCAGTTTCTGAAGGAAAAATGCATAAAATGCTTAAAAATAAAATGTTTAGGTAGATAGAGCGTTTTTCGAAATTTTTTCGTTTTTTTTTATCATATTCAATATATGATATAAATTGCTTTATTTAAAAGTTTTTCGCAAAAAAAACCGAAAAAATCTAAATTTCAAAAACATAAGTTACAACCAATCGTCAACTTAAATTTTCAACTCATCTCGGGATTTAAGGTACGTACCTTGTCTTTGAACAACTTAAGGTACGTACTTTAGCAAGTTTTGAACAACGCAAAGAGTTAAGGTGGCCCCGTGTTAAAGGAGCACTGTCACAAATCAAATTCCTATAACGCCCGAACCGGACTGCTCCTTTAATACCAAACCTACCTAACTCAACTTTGGTATTTAGAGTGCTCCACTACAAGGCTACAACATTTTTAAATTTCAGCTGAATCGGTTCAGTATTAAAGGAGCAGTCCGGTTCGGGCGTTATAGGAATTTGATTTGTGACAGTGCTCCTTTAAGGGGCCCCTTATTTCTTTTGAACAACCCACACCAGTCTTACTTAGCGATTTGGGCCTGAAGATCTTTTTCGTCTCGAAGGAGCTGGTTCCGTCTGCTGTCGCTGCTGATGACAGCTTCCACAACCGGTGTATCGTCCGCTTCCACTTCCTGCGCCACGTGAAGAATGCGAATGCAAGATGGAATGGATAGCTGACCGCTATATTATAACAAAAGTACTGTATAAATTACAATTAAATTACAATAAATTACATTATGAAAAAATCTAATAGTGTAACTGTAATTCTTAAAAAAATAATAACGCAAACGAGAAACGATAGCCCATTTTAGATGAAAACCTTTACAACAAAAAGTAAAAACGAAAACCGATAAAAACAAAAACCTGGAAAGCATGGAGAAAAGCGTGGTTTTCCCAATTCCGTTTCGACCCACCAAACCGTATCTCCTGCCATGCGGTAAATTTAGTTCGGCACCGCGGAGCAATTCTCTAAAAAACAATTAGAAAATGTTAAAAATTAGCAATTAAACTATTTTACGTGCTGACCGTGCGGTCATGCCAAGAAAGCATCCCCATGCCAAGCTGGAGTTATTTCTATAAGAGAAAAGATCCAGCAACCAGGTTGTACCCGTAGACTCGTTGGGTGCTTTCCGAAGGTCAGCACGGTCCTGGTGGTTAAATGCCAGAAGGCTTTCCTAGTGTTTAATAGACCATTTACCGCGGCTAGCAACCCAAATTCAACTTTCCAAACTATTCTCCCCTCCCTAATGTTTACACTCAAACACTAAACAACATACTTGTCGCCAAATGAAAGGTCAATATTTTCAATTTTGATGTCCATATTGTTGGCTGTTCCGCCGCTCTCTTGTTTTACGTCTCGTTTCCGAGCTGACTGGCTGACAGTCGCCGTTACATCCCGTAGTCTAAATAAAAACAAGTTGGAGTAATTGATTTTGGATGTAATAATAAATAATGATTAAAATAATTTCAGTTGTATTTGTATAGCAATTTTTTGTTGTGACATGTGTTTTTATGTGAGGGGAGTATTACACTCGCAGTTAATAATTCAGTGAAAAAAGTGTGTATTCGTATCTTACTTTGATTATTCTTTTTAACTTACTTTAAAGAAGGTTCTGCATCTTTTTGTTGGCGCTTATTTTGCTTTTCTTTAATTTTCTGCTCCGCCTTTTCCAGTTTTTTCGAGTCTGCTACCTAAAATTTTAATTTTTTGGATATATCGTCCAGAAATTAGGCTGCTCCTAAATTTTAATCGAGGCACAAAAAATATTCGGAGATCTTATTTTTATACACACCCGCAAACGTTACATTATCTAACCAACATCGTTTTTACACTACCCATTTTAAAAAAGGAAAAAAAATACTTTGCCGCCTAGTTTGATGAACCTTTTAACCTAATGTTAAGCTATTTAAACCATTTTACGGTAATTTAAACTATTTTTAGCTAATGTTTTTGAATATTTCGGCGAATCCCCACAAACTCTACAAAGCTTACATGGAAAAAACAAATATTTGCTACTAGAAAATATCATTTCCTTTCCTTTGTTTAGTTTTTATCTCAAAGAGGTTTTTATGCCGGTTTTTAGGGACTTCTAAAATCTTACCGATAAATTAACGTCTTTTTTAACCATCCAAATGCTGCTGGGTTCGTCGTTGGTGTCGGCTGAAGAAGCCAGCATGTCCACCGGACCATCCAAAACACGTTTAGTTTTTATCTCAAAGAGGTTTTTATGCCGGTTTTTAGGGACTTCTAAAATCTTACCGATAAATTAACGTCTTTTTTAACCATCCAAATGCTGCTGGGTTCGTCGTTGGTGTCGGCTGAAGAAGTCAGCATATCCACCGGACCATCCAAAACACGTTTAGTTTTTATCTCAAAGAGGTTTTTATGCCGGTTTTTAGGGACTTCTAAAATCTTACCGATAAATTAACGTCTTTTTTAACCATCCAAATGCTGCTGGGTTCGTCGTTGGTGTCGGCTGAAGAAGCCAGCATGTCCACCGGACCATCCAAAACACGCATGTGAGAATGAGATCTAAAACTTTGTTTATAATGGGTCAACATAAATATAATGAAATTAACGAAACAATTCTAAAAACAAGCTAGTATACGGTGATTATAACAAAAAGCACAATATAGTAGCCATGGCCATGGGCGTAGCCAGGGGGTATCTGGACCATACAGGGGCACGGGGGGAGCTGGGGGGGGGGTTAACCCACTCCAAATTCTGAGAAGGGGCTTTAACCCCCCCCCCCTCCCTCCAACTCAGAAGTGGGGGGGGGGGAGAAAAGGTTAACCCCCAATTTTGGAAAAATGAACAAAAAAAGTCTTTAAAATGACTTCTAACTGCCTCCAAACTTAAGTTTTGAGGTCAAAATGAATGTTTTAAGCAATAAAAAATGCAATAAAAAGGGCTTTTTGACCTAAAATTTGCGTTTTTAACTATTTTTCCTTCAAAATCAAAAAACGATATGGGTAAAATGCACTCCAGAAAAAAAAAACGATATGGGTGTTTTGCGTTTCTCGGATTTTATTTTAACCCCTCTTAATTTGGGGTTTAACCCCCCCCCACTCCGGACCAACTTGCCCATGCATGGTCCACGTTAAATAGTAAGATCAATATTAGGCGCGACTTAAAAAATCCTTTAGACAAAGACCTCGGAATGGGTTAACACTGCATGTAGTGAACACTCTAGCGGTAAAGGTTGCCAACATCATTATTAATGTTGGACGAAGAGTCTTAACCATAGAGGTGAAACATTTTCGCCCCTCCTGGCTTGTCTTAGCGCCTGCCCTTTGCATAATCTGCATAGGGAAGATAAGTTTCAGGTTATTCAACAACAACAACATGCATGGTCCAGAGTCTGGACCATGGATGGGCAAGTTGGTCCGGAGTGGTTCTGAAAATTCTGAAAGACAAAATACATACATGTGTGATATTTTTGTGATACAAAGAGTCGCCAGGTTGTGATAAAAAGCATAAGTGAAGATCTTAAATAAAAGTTAAAAGCATAAAAACAGAAGATTTAAGCTTATAATCACAAAAAAAATAAAAAAATCAACAAAGCTGTAATAAATGTAAAAAAGAATTTAAAATAAGATAAAATATATTTAAACAAATATATGTAAAACCATTCAAAAACAGAAAAAGTCCGGCGCGGACTAGACCAGACCAAAAACGGCCGGATATCCGGCCTCGGCCGGACTGGACCGGATATCCGGTCGGGCCCTAGTCCCTAGCCCTAACAAAAGGCCCTAGCCCTAGCCCTAACAAAAGGATTGGGCTAAATGAGATATCATTGCAAAGCTTAGAGACAGGGGAATGTCATAAAGGGGTTGAAATTTAAAAAAATGCATGGATATCTTTTGTTTGGACAACACATTTTCAAAAAAACAGGGCCCTATAGACTTTGAAAGTTGAAAAACATTTTATCTTCAAATTGGCTTAAACTTATTGGTAAGAGTAATTCGTCAATGTGAAGCTAGAATATCATGTTTTTAGAAAAATGAACATGAACATCTTTATGCTGGACGTTTTTTTACTAAAAGGAGGAATGACTTTTCTCCTTAACCACAAAAAGGATTGGGCTAAATAAGATATCAATGCAAAGCTTGAATTTCAAGGAATGTCATAAAGGGTTGAATTTTTCAATAAATAAATAACAAGGACATCTTTATGCTGGACAACGCATTTTTACCAAAAGGGAGGACCCTTCTCCTCAACCACAAAACGGATTGGGCTAAATGAGGTATCATTGCAAAGCTTACAGTCGTAGGTGAGCACGGTCGGGAAAGCTAGGGGTGGGGGGTGGTTACCTGTGGTAAATCGAATTTTGAATTCTAGGAGGGGGGTTTCAGGGGTTCCGGACCCACCCCCCCTAGTTTTTTAGGAGGGGGGTCGACCCGGGGTGCGAAATTTTGAAATTTAAAGGGGGGTCAGGTGGGGTCCGGTGTCCAAAGCAAAACAGTTTTAAACCATAATAACTTTAATAAATTGTTCTTTTTATAGGATAATACTACATTTTATTGAATAAAAAGCCATATTCATGTATAAAAAGGGTGTAAAAGCATGAATATGTGATGAAAATTCAGGTTTTTGGAAGAAAATTTAGTATAAAAAGGTACCTAAAATTCCAAGGGGGAGGGGGGGGTCAGATTTCAAAATCTAGAGGGGGGTCAATGGTAAAAAATTCGGAAATTTGGGGGAGGGGGCCTCCCTAGATTTTCGTCTAGGGGGGTCCCAAAATTTCGAGGCTAGGGGGGGATGGACATGGACCCCACCCTGCCCCCCATTTCTCACCTATGCTTACAGTAATAGATGAACACGGTCAAAAAGCCAGAGAGAGGGGGGAGTGGGGGTGTTTACCCCGGGTAAATGACATTTCAAAATCTAGGAGGGGGGTCCTATGGGGTCAAACCCCCCTAGCTTTCTAGGAGGGGGGTCGACCCGGGGTGGAAGATTTTGAAACCTAGAGGGGGGTCAGGTGGGGTCCAATTTCCGAAGCAAAATACTTTTAAACCATTAAAGGTTTAATAATAGTTTTTTTATAAGATAATACTACTTTTTATTGAATAAAAAGCGATATTCAGATATAAAAATGGTGTAAAAACATGAATTTGTGTAAAAAAATTCACGTTTTTGGAAGAAAATTTAGTATAAAAAAAGTACTTAAAATTTTCTCGAGAGGGGAGGTGGGGGGGAGGTAAGATTTCAAAATCTAGAGGGGTCGGGGGTTAAAAATTCGAAAATTTGTGGGGAGGGGAGGGCCCCCCTGGATTTTTTTCTAGGGCAGCCCCCAAAATTTCGAGGCTAGGGGGGATGGACCCCACCCTAACCCCCCCTTGTTTATCTATGCTTACAGCCTGGAGAATGTCATAAATGGGTTAAAATTAAAAATAACATGGACATCTTTATATTGGACAACACATTTTTACCAAAAATGAAAAAACCCTCCTCCCCAACCACAGAAAAAATTAGGATAAATGAGATATTATGGGATACCTTATAGTTCAGGGAGCATTATAAGGCGGTTGAAATTAGTAAAAAACTAACACGGACATCTTTATGCTGGACAACATTTTTTCACCAGAAGAGGGAAAGACCCTTCTCCCTAACTAAAATTAGAGTGGGTAACTGAGGTGTCACTGTAAAGCTTACAGTCACGGGAATGGCATACAAAGGTTAAATTTTTGGGAAAAAGAAATGCAGGAAAAATTTTTTGTCGGCCGTATGGCTGACACGGACTACTTGTTTAAAAAAATTTTCTCGCACTTTGCATTGCTTCAGCTGTAATTTAATGTACTCTTTTTTCAGTTGTTAAGGTTTTAAAAAATCGAAAATTTCAAGGTATCAAATTTTTTGCAAAAATTTTTTTCTTGGTTTTATGGAGTTATTTTTATTGAATTATGGGAAAATAATTAAGTATGTGACATAAACAAGGTAATAAACATTCCACGCGAAGCGCGAAAAATTTTTTTTCTTTTATAACGTTTAGGATTAGGACCCCCTGGATGCTCCCTTTTAGAAATTTTGTTCAGTGTTGCCCCCCCCCCCTTGGAAATCCTGGCTACGCCCATTATAGTAGCATAGGTGGGCTGGGCACTTTCGGTTTTTGGAAGGGGGAATAGCCAACTTACCAAATTTGGCAGGGGGTCCAAAATTTTTTTAAGCATACCTAAATACCCCAATTTTAGTACTGGAACCTTCAAAATTTTAGGGGAGGCGAGGGAGAAAGGTGGGGGAAGGGTTTTAAGATATTAGGAGGGTACTAAGAAAAAAAGTTTAAAAAATTGGCTGTCTAATGGGTCAAGAATTTTTTCAGGTTAGGTTTCTCTTTTAAATCTTAAATCTTAGGGCGGGTTCGACCTGACAAGGAAGGCTAGACTCACCCGTTTTGCACATTGGAACCCGGCGTCAAAACCATTTTGGCCAGATTTTCACAGGCGGAATCTACCGATACCCGGTCCACATCGCTGCCAATTAAATGATCCCCTATAGCATCGTAAATATCCTCCGTGTTCTGAAAATCTGAGCAATT
>JASAMX010030713.1:0-19693 GCA_030248175.1 Microlaimidae sp. YZB2_3 | reverse complement strand
TTAACTTACTAACCGTTGTCTTAAATGTATTAAAAAAATATTGAAAATATATGTTCTCTTGAAAAATAAAGATTATTTTTGAAAATAATCTCGTATTTATATGACAATATCATGACTATTACGGGAGAATATGTTTCCTATAAATAAGAAAAAGCCAAAAAACTAAAGACTTTCAATTCAATTCAATTTAATACAACCATATTGTTTGTTTCATTTAGCCCTTTAAAGAAAAAGAAATGGCAAAAACGTGCGATATGCTAGTTTTTAATTGAGTCTGCGAGGTGCCCTTTTACAAAATAAATTAGTGTATCCATTGAAAAAAATACAAAAATGTAAAGATCTTGTGATAGCGATAAAATTCTAAATTTACGCTATGTACGGATAAAGCACAAATTAAAAATGAATCATTTGCTAACGTGATTTTGTGATGCAAAAAAAGTTAATAAACAATTATAAAAAACAAGTTTATACAGGATTTAATAAATTTTAAAAAAATGTGGTTGATTGTCTGATTTTGTTCTTGTTTTTGTCGTTATTTCTTTATAAACTTTTTTATCTATATTTACTCAACAAATTGACCATTATATATATTGTTTTAAAAAAAAATCATAAAACAGCAGGATGTGGCAGTATTTGTGGTTATTGTTAAAATTAGAAAAAACCAGAAATAGTTGATTTATTAGTTTATTAAATAACATTAGGGTCACCATATCAAAGCAATTTGACGCCACTTAATTTGACATCATATTTATCTAATTAAAATTTATTAAGTTAGAGGTTCAATTGTGATATATTGATTTTTGTATTTTTTCGATTTTGTTGGCCTCGTTATTTTTATTCCTTAAACAAATAAAACAGCCACGTCTGGGTTACCTTTAGGTGATAGTCATAAAATCGAAATTCATATTTTGTTTATTTGCTACAGAAAATATTTTTTGTTATTATTGTTATTTTTTCGCATTGAATTGCAAAACATTAAAATACTTAAATTTAATAATCTACATTACATATACTGTGGAAATTACACAATAACTAAATTAATCAAGAATAACGACGAAAATTCGAATGCGCCAAAAGGTTTTCCAGAGGATTTCACATGTAGGCTAACTAACTTAATTTCGGCCAGTCTGAATTTTGGCCACCGGCTTTTATTTTTGCTATGCGCAAAATTAGGAAATAAAGTGCGTACAATTGGATAGATCGTCATGTCACCTATCTAGCTATACGCAGTCTATTTTACAACTTTGTGCAAGGCAAAAATAACAGCCGGTGGCCGAAATTCAGACTGGCCGAATTTAAGTTAGTTACCTTAAAAGAGATGGGATAAAACCGGTTACCGAAAATACCCAAAAATTTAAACATATAAAATGGTAAATTATAATACAAAAATTGAATGTATCATAATTAGCATAAACTGAATAATAATTAATGAATCTATTATCAAAACTGACATTTCGTCCCAATTGGCTAGCACAATTTATCATTAAAGTGTAACTTTTTTAACGGTAAAATTTACGAAGACAACATCGGGAGAAGATGTTTGTTTTATTATTGGGTTCATGAATTATTGATTAGTTTATTCTATGGTCATTCAATTTTTGTATTGTAGTTTACCTTTGTATATGTTTTTTGCTCAAAAATTGTTTATCCTCAAAAATTATGGGGCATTTTTTGCTGTTCGATTTTATTCCACCTATTATTCAAAATTTTCTTTGAAACCCTTCTGCATGTTCAAATTTATGTCGCAATTTTTCATATTTTTAAAAATCAATTTTTAAATACTTGAAAGGTAGACAGTTCATCTAAAACAAGTTCTGTTTTGTTTTTTTTGCAAATTTTATTTTCCCAAATTTTTTTACACAAAGAATGGGAGAAAAAATATTTACTGACTAATTTTTTAAAGATACCAAAATTTATTCAATAAACTAATCACACTTTTTTTCACAAATTAATTGTGGATAAAACATGTTTTAAAAAAATGGAAAACAACATATCATAAATATCAAAAAGTAGAAAAATATACTTAAAACTTACTTTTCAAACATTTAGTTTCAGTAGAAGAAAGTACGTCTTTTGAAGAACAATTTATTTTCTGGTTGAAATTACGGTTATTAAGGCTGTTTTTGATGAAATTAGCTTCAAAAAGCCTCTTGAATGAAAATCCTGTTCAAAATGCATAAATTTATAGGTTGTAAACTTCAATTACTGCTGGTATGAGACAAGTGTAGGATCAAAATATCAAAAGAAAGGACACAAAGTTTGGGAGTCTAATAAAATATTTTTGCATATCCTTTATGGGGCATATTTGTTGGAGGCACTGTTTTTGTAGCTAAAATTAACGTTCACGGTTTAAAGTTGATGTTTATACTAAATTGGGATTGAACACGCACGCACGAACGAACGCACGCACGCACGCACGAATGAACGCACGCACGCACGCACGCACGCATGCACGCACGCACGCACGCACGCATATACGCACACTCACACACACACACACACACACACACACACACACACACACACACACACACACACACACACACACACACACACACACACACACACACACACACACACACAGACACGCGCACAAACAGACACGCACACACACAGACACACACATATATACACACACACACACACACACACACACACACACACACACACACACACACACACACACAACACAGACACACAAACACAGAGGAGACACACACACACAGCCAACCATTCACCCACCCACTACAAAAGGCAGAGGCTTACCACGTTCACAACAGATGTATTTGTAGTAGACTCCGCTGTACTGACAGGAGAAACCAAGTGGGCAAGACATGGAGCTTGGAAAACTACACACAAGTGGGGAGTTAGTTCCGGGTTGGTTGTAACTATAATTCAAAATTTGTTAAATTTCAAAATTCCATGTACTGTGGAATATTTTATTGTCATATACTTTGATGTATTATCATGTATTGATGTCATAAACGTAAAAAAACCAGTTTTGTATGTTGTAGTTTGACCTAAATCAAAGAAGGCCGTAGTTGTAGCTTGTACTGATTAGCTATATTATAAAACTACTCTTACGATTTTCCTCCACTAGGACATCCCAAACTGCCAATAGTTGCAATTGCACTACAGCAAAAATTGACTCCATTTGATCCAAAATTACAATAATAGCCTGCTGGACAATTTTCATTTATAGAATTTATTGAACAAGTTAGTGCCCTGTTTGTGATAGCATCCAAATATGGTCTTTGACCAACAGGACACAGATTTTCAGCTAAAACCGTAATTTATTTTACAAACTTTAATATTTTAAACTGAGTTGCGAAGTAAAAAAATTAACAAAAACCAAAATTTTCATTGTTCTTTATGATCATACATACATTCGCATTGTGCATAACTGTATAAAAAAATAAAGGAATCAAGTACAGTCAAGAACACACATGTATATATACATTTCCATGTAATAAATAGTCTAGGGGTACCCTAAATGTACCAGTGTTAAATTCTAAATTTTGTTACTACGTTCAAACTCTAAATTCCACACCAGTGTGCTGATTGATGTTTACCACTACCATACAGATGCTGAAGTACCGATTCAAATATTCCGCCTGGCACACCAATGCACAAAAAAAGTCTCTATCTCTTTTGTTTATAATTTAATCCCATACTGCGTGCACTATAACTTTAAGCCCCACTTTCTTTTTTAAATAAAATCATTTTTTATCAGTCCCTTGCACTGAAACTTATAATAAAAATAAAATGTAGTACACACTAAATCGTCAAATGAGCATAAAGTAGCTACTGTACTACCTTGTTTTCCCATTTACAGAATTAGTATAAACAGAATTTTTCTGTTCCTGGTTATCGCTTTTGACCTCGCGAAAAAACCGATAAATAAAAAAACGCATATTTCCAAATAAATAAACTATCCGGATCTTTATATTCATGGAATTTATTTAACACCTTTCGCCGCACATTAGAAAAATTTATCGCCATTTTTTAGGGAAAATTTTTCTTTGTATGCACTTGCATAGGAACCAACCAACTAAAAGCTGTTCAATGATTATTTTTTGAAATTAAAATTAATATTGTGCAGTTAAGAATCATAGTGTTTTGTATTTTTTGTTTGAATACCCATGTTTAAAAGTTTTAATTGTTTGTGGGATTATTTAATGAGATTTCGTATGTACGAAATTTCGATTTTCAAAAAAACCTATGTCTTAAATTTGATTTTAATCCGCCTAGTATTAAATGAATGGGACCATTTCTTGCGAAAAATGAAGTAGACAAAAATGAATAATAATATTTTGTGGGTTATTTTTAAAATCATTTACCATTCCTTGTTTTTGCTTATGTAAATTGTAAAAGAGTTACAAAAGTTTGTAATTTTGTAAATTACAAACTTTGTAAAATAAAACAGTTATTTAACTCGTTTTCATTATAAATATTGTCTGATCGGAATCTAACCCAATTTAAAATTTAATTTTTGGGTATCTTCACATTCTTTCTGTAAGATTTCATCGGAATCCTTCTATTATTATAACATATTTACGATATCAATCTTTTAAGTTTTTGCCTCATCATGATACATCTTGATTTTTTTGATACCATATCAAAGTATGTAATTGCGAGTTTATTTAAAATAGGCAAGTCGAGAGTTTTTAGCTTAGCTACAAATTCTTACCATTTACAGGGCCAAATGGACAACAAAAAGAGCCACTTGAAAGGGTTTCGCAATGGTAACCAGAAGGACAGGAAACTTGCAGATTGCTAAGACACGATTGAGGCCTACCAGCCAACATATACACTGCTCCAAAAGAACATGATACAACTGAAATTAAACTTTTTAAATAAAAATAAGAGGAACAAACGATCAAATAACAAACTATTTGACCAAACAAGCACTTTAATTGGTTTTTTTTATTATGTGGCTTTTATAATACTGTTTTACAGCTGGTTACGTTTTTTGGCAAAACCATTTTTTTATTTCTGATATTTTAAAAATCAGAATCCAATCAGCATACACGAACTGCAAGAATTGATTTTCGCAGAAAATTGATTTTGTGGAAATTTTGTAAGACCAGAATCGCATGTGTTTTCAGCACGTAAGTCTTTGTTATATTGTTGTATAAACTACGTTCTACTACTGCATTTCAGACGATGGTTTTATATTCATGTCTCGCTGACGCCGATGAGTTTTTGCTTCTTCAAATATGAGCAAAAAATATATATAAACATACCAAGTGAAACAACAGAATTGTCTGTTGAACAACATATGTACAATCCAGAAGAAAGTGTGCATTTATAATTTAGTGGACAACTGCTGTCTGACCCTGAGGTGCACAACTGAGGACTTTGTCTTGTTGGTTCAATGTAAGCAACTCTACCATTTGGACAGAAGTCTAAAAACTGCGTAGGTAAAACCATAAACAAGTATAAGTTTTTAGAGTAATCCACAATGCACAGGAAGGACAAATCAATATTTTTTATTTGAACCAAAAATTTATATCTAGTGGCCTAAAAAAACATCCCCTTACGTTAGTATGAACTTGCACCAGCGTTTGGTAAATTAACATTATAACTCGTATATATTGGGTGTTGCACTATTAAAATATAAAAATAACAGCAGCTTACACAATAACCTAATCTCATGTGATTTCGCTTTATATTTTTTTTAAATTTCATTAATAAAAGGCACAACACGTATGTTTTATAGACCTCAAGTTTTTTTTAACGAAACACTGTTTTTATCAAACGATGTTAAAAGTATGTTGAACTTCAATGTTATCCAAATTTAAATAATTTAACATTAAACATGCACTGTTAATTTACTTGTAGTTCCACAGCATAAAAAATTGCCTTGAGAACCTTGTTGACATGAATAGGAGCTTGGACAAGCGGAGTTTTCAAGCGATAACGATGTGCAGTGCTGCGGTAAATTGGTAAGTGGTGAAAGGTACACTGGTTTTCCCGGACCGCAGGTTTCAATAATAGCTGAAGGAATCTGAGGTAGAGCAGGTACCACAGAAGGAAGAATCGGAAACGTGGAATTAGTTTGGCAGCAAATGTACTGAGAAGTTGTACTTAGTGCGCAGAGGTAGGGTGAAGGGCAGGAATTAGTGAGACTAGGTGTGCAGACTTGGGTAATTCCTGTTGCAGAATCGACTAATGGTTGGGAATTCGCAGGACATGCTAAAAAATTTTGTAACACTATACTTTAAAAAAAGTGTAAAAACCCGAATTTAGAAAACCCTTGTCTGTTTAAAACGATGTTCACTAACCATAAAAAAATGTCTGGTTAAATCTACAAAATGATAAATCTTTATTAAATTATTTCAGTGTTTAGATATCTGTTATATTGATTTACATATCTGTGTGATAAAAATTGTAGTTATATAATATTAATGTTGTATAAATTTTTACTTTTATTCAAAAAATACAGTAAGAATGTTTTTGTTCAATTAAGACTTTTTCTTACGATAATTATCAGTGTTTCTTTTTATTAAACAAATATTTTTCTTTGATTGTAAAAATACTAGTTTACTTTTAATGCTTAAATTAAGTATAAATTAAAATACCATTTTAAAATTCTTTAAGTTTTATGAACAATTTCTACCTCCAAAATTGACATTTGCGGCTTCTGATTTACAGCACACAGGGGAAACGTTTGGTAATTGACCCTGAAGACACGTGTATCCCAACGGACAGTTGTTAAGTGGCAAGGAACATTCTTGTATTCGACCTGTATTTGGGTCTATATATTCATTCCCGCTTATGGGACAACCTGAATCAAATCACCTATTATATTAAAAAATAAAACGTAAAAAAATGTTTTTCAAAACAAGACAGTATAAAGCAGGAGACACAAGGCAAATAGACAATGCATGATACACAAGGCAATTATTAGTCAGGACTAACTTGTAGAACCAAATACTATACAATATATTACCATCAATTTGATCTCAAATATTTGATCTAAGCCTAGTTTTCTGACGACCCATAATGGGAGGCAAGATAAAAAAGACAGAAAAAAATTAGGAAATTTTTTAAGAAAGAAAAAAATGGTCGCCCATAGGTCCTCCGGTCCCAAGGTCGTGTTATCGTGTGTGCATGTGTTGTGTTGTGTGTGTTTGTGTTTTGTTCCCAGTAGCCTGACCTGCACGTGGTGGGAATGCAGAACGAAGCAAAACAACATCTATCAATGCATTGTTTTCAGATCAGGACCATTTCAAAACCAACTACCTGTTGGCACCTTTTGCCAAGCTCCAATCCGAAACCGGCGCTCTGGCTGGAGCTTCATATACTGCGAGCGGGGGACGTTGAAACTAACCCTGGTCCCAGGTTCACAGTAATATACACACATGTAACATATGCAACAAAAACATAACTAACATAAACAAACACTAATACAATGCAAAAACAAATATACAGCACACTAGGTACATAATAAGTTTGTATTCTTAAACACGGCTGGCGCAAGGTTGTTCTACCTAGGTCAACTATGACGTAAGTTAATATTTTTTGATCTTGTTTCTTGCAACTTAAAATATAAAAAGTATTAAAAGATAAAAATTTACTGTTTGAGCCTGTCTGCAGTTGCCTGCAACAATAGTAACGCCTGGTGGCCGAGTTAAGCAAACAAGTGTAAGAAATAGGGCAGTTACTAATTGCTCCCACTGAACATTCTTGTGCTTTTCCACCTGTAATCATCGGTTCATATCCCGGAGCACATGCTAAAAATGAATTAATTTGTTTTTGTTTATCATAACTTTGCGCCATTGAATTACTCTGTATGAACTCTGATTACTCTGATGGTTTTTTTTTCAAGAAGAAAAAACAAAAAAATTACGTAGTAACCAATCAAAATATTGGCAATTTTACGCCACTGATATAAACCAGCCAGAATTTCAAAAGGTTGGAAATTGTACTGGAACTAAAAACCTTGCTTTACACGTTTTAATACATTATGATGTCAAGTGCGTAGGGTCATATTAATATTGAACCTTATTAATATTGTGTAAAAATTAATTTTTGTGCACAATTGTATTTTATATCTATGTCACTAGTATACTACATACTCTTTCATAAATAAACATAAGTTTAATCATACTAACCAGTTCCACTACAACAGTAATAAGCGTTGAGAGATGCACTGAGTTCGCAAACATAAGGAGTTCTGCAAGTGTTTGTGGAACCGGGTAAGCACTGCTCAGCTTGCCCGTTCACCAAACTCGGAGTTCCCTCGCCACAATAGGAATTAAAATTATTGCTCGAACAGCAGAAATAAATTCCCTGATTTGCAGGGCTCTGTACGCAGGAGAATCCTACAATAAAATGATAAATTAATACAGTATATATCCAAAACGGTCCTTAACTTCCCTTTTTCACTGGTATTTTCTAGTTTTCAGCCAAATGGGTTTTCATTCAAACTGTGTGTGGACCGTTTGGAACGCTCTTCGCCTGGCTTACCTCTCATTTATTTTTCCATTGGTGTCATCCGGTTTTTAAAAAAAATCTAGAATAAAAATGTGTAAGGCTTTTCAATTTTTTCAACTGTTACTAAATTTGTATAAACTAATATTAATTAATTAAATTGAGACACCCACCATTTGGACAGTTAGTGATGGTTTCAGGTGTTGAGCATTGAAAAGGCTGCCCATTTGCTATGTAAACACTCCTTCCAGAACCACACACATCGTTAAAAATAACTGCTTGGTAAATTGAGAATTTTCGAAGGGGGGAGAAAAATGTATATAGGGTAGTTGGGATATTAATTTACGGCACTTTTGTTGTTTTAATAGTCCGATGTAACTTTTCATTGTAGCCGATATGATAGAGGTGTTGTGCGAAGCTGGCCCGATTTTCCATGTTTGATAGCATTGCATTTTGAAGCTTTCACGATACTGCGTTGACGTCACGAAAGTTTAAGCTGTACGAAAGATATTTTTTTACTTAATTAAATCAGATTTTTAGAAAAAGATGGAAAATTGCCGAAATTAAATATATGCATTTAATTTCGGCACTTTACAAACAATCGATTGTTTCTCAGTAAAAAAATCATCATTTTCAAAAATTTAAAAGCCTATCATTATCTTCAGACAGTTTTCTTTAATTTAAACTTCTACTTGATGTTCAACGTGTAACTGGCAAAAAGTTACTGCTAAAATGCCAAATGGTATCAAAATGAGCAAAATTTGGGAAAAAAGTGCATTTAATTTCGGCACTTTTTAAAAGGACCCTCTTAATCGAGTTTAAGTGCAGTGCTTTGACCCCTACACATATCAACGTTGTCTTTTAACTATTTACAACTACAATTTAACACCCGACCACTTAATTCAATCCGTTTTTACCTACAGCGGATGAGTGCCGAAATTACACTATTTTATTTTATAACGATTGCTCACCACAGACGCAACGTAGAACCACGGTGACTAAAAATTCGGAAAATAGACTAAATTTTACCAGGACAGTTTAATTTTTAAACCAATTTATTGCGTAATCATGAAATGCCCATGTTTTAAAAACAAGTAACAAATTTATTTTTTATAAATCACATAATTTCACATGAAAATATCATAACATAATAAATAAAAAGCTCACGACAGTCCTCTACATATAATTAGCTCTCATTTGAGCTATCAATTGTCGTATTTTGTCCAGGATTACCAAACATATAGTCCAAAATCAAAAATGCCCAATTGGGAAAAGTGCCGAAATTAAATGCACTACCCTAATGTGTTTTTAAAATAATTTATAATATTATAAATATATTTTCTAGTTACTTTTACACAATATTTTCATATCATTTATCAAAAACAGTTTCTTATCAAAAATAATATAAGTGTTTGTCGATAAATAATATGTAAATATTGTGTAAAAGTAACTAAAATATATTATAATATATTATAAATTATTTTTAAAAACACATTAAGATCGTACGTCGGCCTTTTTCCCGATTCGGCTTTTTGGTCTTTGGTTCCTGGACTCGCGTTTGTGCTCTGGGGTTGGTCATGAGTGAGATCGCTATGTGACGGTTTTTTAGGGAATTATCTGATTTATCAAAAAGAAATGTTACCTGGCATTGCGTGGAAATTGAATAAATTGTTTTTGTTATAAATTAGAATTTTCGTCTTTTTTCCGATTTTTGTCGCGGGAAAATCGTCTGTGGTGGCCTCGTTTTGGATGAATGCTGTTTTCGCCGCGCTCTCCGCTGTGTACGGTTGTTGTGCTGTGTTTTGTGTTGTTTGTTGCCGTTGTCTGGGTTCGCTGTTTCTCTTGTGCCGTTTGCTTTTTTTTCCTTTTGCTCTTTGTTTTCGTTTTTTTGCGTTGTGGTTTTGCGTGTTGTTGTGGCTTTTTTTGTGTGTTTTTTTGGTGTGTTTGTGTGGTTGGTTTTTTTGTTTTTTTTTTGTGTTTTTGTTTTGGTTGTTTGTGTTTTTGTTGTGGTTTTTTGTGGGGTGTTGGGGGTGTTTTTTTTGTTTTTTGGGTTTTTGTTTGGGGGGGTGTTGTGTGGGTTTTGTTGTCTTTTGTTTTTGTTTTTTTGTGTGTGTTTTTTTTGTTTTGGGTATATGGAACGAGAAAGGAGAAGGGAGTACGAAAAGCGTCCAATTTAAATGGGCGCCAGTTTGAAATGAAAACCGATTTTGGCTGAAAACTAGAAAATACCAGGTGAAAAAGGGAAGTTAAGGACCGTTGGATATATACTGTATTAATTTATCATTTTATTGTTAAACAGGATTCTCCTGCGTACAGAGCCCTGCAAATCAGGGACATTTATTTCTGCTGTTCGAGCAATAGTTTTAATTCCTACTGTGGCGGAGGGGAACTCCGAGTTTGGTGAACGGGCAAGCTGAGCAGTGCTTACCCGGTTTCACAAACACTTGCAGAACTCCCTTATGTTTGCGAACTCGGTGCATCTCTCGACGCTTATTACTGTTGTAGTGGAACTGGTTAGTATGATTAAACTTATGTTTATTTATGAAAAGAGTATGTAGTATACTAGTGATCATAGATATAAAATACAATTGTGCACAAAAATAATTTTACACAATATTAATAAGGTTCAATATTGATATGACCCTACGCACTTTGAGAGGTCATAATGTATTAAAACGTGTAAAGCAAGGTTTTAGTTCCAGTACAATTTCCAACCTTTTGAAAATTCTGGCTGGGTATATCAGTGGTCGTAAAATTGCCAATATTTTGATTGGTTACTACGTAATTTTTTGTGTTTTTTCTTCTTGAAAAAAAAACCATCAGAGTAATCAGAGTTCATACAGAGTAATTCAATGGCGCAAAGTTATGATAAACAAAAACAAATTAATTCATTTTTAGCATGTGCTCCGGGATATGAACCGATGATTACAGGTGGAAAAGCACAAGAATGTTCAGTGGGAGCAATTAGTAACTGCCCTATTTCTTACGACTTTGTTTGCTTAACTCGGCCACCAGGCGTTACTATTTGTTGCAGGCAACTGCAGAACAGGCTCGAACAGTAAATTTTTGTCTCTTTTTTGCTTTTTATATTTTAAGTTGCAAGAAACAAGAATCAAAAAATATTAACTTACGTCATAGTTGACCTAGGTAGAACGAGACCTTGCGCCAGCCGTGTTTTTTGAGGATACAAACTTATTATGTACCTAGTGTGCTGTATATTTGTTTTTGCATTGTATTAGTGTTTGTTTATGTTCAGTTTTGTTTTTGTTGCATGTGTTACATGTGTGTATGTACTGTGAACCTGGGACCAGGGTTAGTTTCGACGTCCCCCGCTCGCAGTATAGAAGCTCCAGCCAGAGCGCCGGTTTGGGTTGGAGCTTGGGAAAAGCGTGCCGAGAGGTAGTTGGTTGAAATGGTCCTGATTTGAGATCAATGCATTGATAGATGTTGTTTTGCTTCGCTCTGCATCCCCACCACGGGCAGGTCAGGCTACTGGGAACAAAACACAAACACACACAACACAACACATGCACCCGATAGCACGACCTCGGGACCGGAAGACATATAGGCGATCATTTTTTCTGTCTAAAAAAATTTCCTAATTTTTTTCTGTCTTTTTTTTCTCGCCTCCCATTATGGGTCGTCAGAAAACTAGGCTTAGATCAAATATTTGAGATCAAATTGATGGTAATATATTGTATAGTATTTGGTTCTACAAGTTAGTCCTGACTAATAATTGCCTTGTGTATCATGCATTGTCTATTTGCCTTGTGTCTCCTGTTTTATACTGTCTTGTTTTGAAAAACATTTTTTTACGTTTTATTTTTTAATATAATAGGTGATTTGATTTAAGGTTGTCCCATAAGCGGGACTGAATATATAGACCCAAATACAGGGCGAATACAAGAATGTTCCTTGCCACTTAACAACTGTCCGTTGGGATACACGTGTCTTCAGGGTCAATTGCCAAACGTTTCCCCTGTGTGCTGTAAATCAGAAGCCGCAAATGTTAATTTTGAAGGTAGAAATTGTTCATAAAACTTAAAGAATTTTAAAATGGTATTTTAATTTATACTTAATAAAGCATTAAAAGTAAACTAGTATTTTTACAATCAAAGAAAAATATTTGTTTAATAAAAAGAAACACTAATTATCGTAAGAAAAAGTCTTAATTGAACAAAAACATTCTTACTTATTTTTTGAATAAAAGTAAAAATTTATACAACATTAATATTATATAACTACAATTTTTATCACACAGATATGTAAATCAATATAACAGATATCTAAACACTGAAATAATTTAATAAAGATTTATCATTTTTTGTAGATTTAACCAGACATTTTTTTATGGTGTAGTGAACATCGTTTTAAACAGACAAGGGTTTTCTAAATTCGGGTTTTTACACTTTTTTTAAAGTATAGTGTTACAAAATTTTTTAGCATGTCCTGCGAATTCCAAACCATTAGTCCATTTGTCTAGGAACAGGAATTACCCAAGTCCTGCACACCTAGTCTCACTAATTCCTGCCCTTCACCCTACCTCTGCGCACTAAGTACAAACTTTCTCAGTACATTTGCTGCCAAACTAACTCCACATTTCCGAGTCTTCCTTCTGTGGTACCTGCTCTACCTCAGATTCCTTCAGCTATTATTGAAACCTGCAGTCCGGGAAAACCAGTGTACCTTTCACCACTTACCAATTTACCGCAGCACTGCACATCGTTATCGCTTGAAAACTCCGCTTGTCCAAGCTCCTATTCATGTCAACAAGGTTCTCAAGGCAATTTTTTATGCTGTGGAACTACAAGTAAATTAACAGTGCATGTTTAATGTTAAATTCTTTAAATTCGGATAACATTGAAGTTCAACATACTTTTAACATCGTTTGCATAAAAACAGTGTTTCGTAAAAAAAAACTTGAGGTTTATAAAATTTCATTTACATGTTCTGCCTTTTATTAATGAAATTTAAAAAAAAATATAAAGCGAAATCCCATAAGAATTAGGTTATTTGTGTAAGCTGCTGTTATTTTTATATTTTAATTTGCAACACCCAAATCTGTCAAATTTACGAGTTATAATGTTAATTTACCCAAACGCTTATGCAACTTCATACTAACGTAAGGGGATGTTTTTTTAGGCCACTGATTAATTTTTGGTTGCAATGAAAAAAATATTGATTATTCCTTCCTGTGCATCGCTAATTACTCTAAAACTTATACTGTGTTTATGGTTTTACCTACGCAGTTTTTAGACTTATATTCCCAAATGGATTACAAAGTACCTTACATTGAACCAACAGAGGCAAAAGTTAGGTGTGCACATAGGGTAGAGAGAGAGAGACAGCAGTTGTCCACTGGGTATAAAAAATCACACTTTCCTATGGATATACATATGTTGTTCCAACAAACAATATATTTGTTTGGCTTTTCGGTATGTTTATATATTTTTTGCTCATATTTGAAGAAGAAACAAACCCATCGGCATCAGCGAGACATGAATATAAAACCATCGTATAAAATACAGTAATTGATCGTAGTTTATACAACAATAAAACAAAGACTTACATTCTAAAAACACATGCGATTCTGGTCTTACAAAAATTTTCACAAAATCAATTTTCTGGAAATTGCAAACTTTGCAGTGTGTATGCTGATTGGATTCTGATTTTTAGAATATAAAAATAAAAAAAAATGGTTTTGCCAAAAAACGTAACCACGTGTCTAAAAAAAACACTATTATGAAAGCCACATAATAAAAAAAAACCAATTAAAATATTTGTTTGGTCAAATAGTTTGTTATTTGATCGTTTGTTACTCTTACTTTTATTTACAAAAAGTTTAATTTCAGTTGTATCATGTTCTTTTGGAGCAGTGTATATGTTGGCTGGTAGGCCTCAATCCGTGTCTTAGCAATCTGCAAGTTTCCTGTCCTTCTGGGTCCCCATTGCGAAACCTTTTTCAAGTGGCTCTTTTTTTGTTGTCCGTTGGCCTAAATTTTGTAGCTAACTTAAAAACTCTCGACTACCTCTTTTTTTAATAAAACTTGCAATTTACCAGTACTTAATCTATCAAAAAATAGACTAATGAGGCAAAAACTAAAAGATTCAATCTATCAATATTTATTGATAGATTCATAATTTACAGAAAGAATAATGTTACCCAAAATTCATTTAATAATTTAATTTAATAGATATTTAATAAACGAGTTAAATAATATTTATTTTCAAAGTTTATTAATTTCCAGAATTACAAACTTTTTGTAACTTACTTACAATTTACATAAGCAAAAAACAAGGAAAATGATTTTAAAAATAACCCACAAAATATTATTATTCATTTTTGTCTACTCATTTTTCAAGAAATGGTCCCATTCATATTAGGCGGATTAAAATCAAATTTAACATAGGATTTTTTGAAAATCGAAATTTTTGTACATACGAAATCTAGTTTATTTGGTCCCCCAGCTGTATACGCAACCGACCATCGATAATCTGAAGGTGAGTTCTGAGTTAGCGGAACTTAGAAACCTTGTCCTGCAAACGCAACAACAGATGGCGCAATTGCTAACCTGTAAAAAAATAGAACAAGCGAGTCCCTGTGAAACTAAACCGGGAACATCTGTTCCTCCGGCAGGGACAGATTTAAATACTTCAGTACAGATGGTTAGCCTCGCAGCCGCTCAGTCTAAAGTTCCGTTTGCGGTTAAGCAGTATGAGGGAGGTATTGGCGCCCAGTCGTTTAGATTATGGTTAGACGCATATAACAGGATGTGCGAGTTTAAGGGTTTCACAGCAAATGAAAGGGCTCGCCAATTACCAGGTTACTTAGAAGGTGTAGCCCTTTATAACTTCAAAAAAATTCCTCTACACTTACGGGGAAGTTATGATGAGTTGTGTGCAGCCCTATCTAACCTGTTAGATTCGACACCCCGGGGCGCTAAAAGGGCACTCACCAGTCGAGTTCAATACGAGAATGAATCGGTAAAGGAGTATGGGAACAATATCCTTAAGCTTACGAACTTAGCATACCCTTCCGAGAAATACTCTGAGGAACATATTGATGGGGAAGCCCTTTCGGTTTTTGTGGATGGGTTAAAAAAAGAAATTAAAAAGGAATTTACCATTGAGACCGATCCCAAATCGTTTACTGCTGCGTGGCACTTAGCGCTCAGGATTGAAGAAAACCTTAGGGTAGAAAAATCAGTGGGCTCTAAATCGGAGGAGGTCCATTATGGGCAGTACGAAAATTCTTCCTCAGCTAATCCCTCCCCTTTTTCCAGTCAGGTGGAACAAAACCAAAAGTCGGCCAGGGGAAGAAATTTTTCGAAGTTTGGGCAGAGGGGTCAAACCCAGAAATATGTAGGACGGTGGACCACTGATGGGCAAGTGGTATGTAATTTTTGCACCCGGGTGGGACACTTCAAATCATCCTGCCCCGAAAAGAATAATCAAAGAGGTAACAGCAGGGGACGCAGTTTCAGCCAGGGTGATTACATGAATAGGGGTAACCGGGGACACAACTATAACCAAAACTATTCAGGAAATTACAGGCAAAATTACTATCAGCCTCAACATAGTTATGGTTTATGGACGCCCCCTGAAAATCAGACAATTCAAAATCCCCAAGGTCAACTATACCCTCCAGTGATTCAGGGTCAGGCTACCCAAAATGATAAGTCAGCATTAGCTACCAACACTCAAGATTTAGATTATAGGGTAGATTTCCAGGGGGTCCACGAAGCCTTCCTAGTAGAGGAAGCTGACCCTGTCGAAAACCCTATCGTTTTTAATGACAATTCAGATAATGCTGATGAAATTTTTTTAGCCATGGCCGAAACGCCAGCAGAAATAATGGCGTCGTGGGCAACGGCGTTGTCTTCCTGCATTCAGGGAGCTGTGGGAGGCAACGCGCAGCATCCAGTAACACCACCAACCACCGCCCGCCTGTCCTGCAAAGAGGAAATCCAGAACCTTTGGAGTGCAAAAGCTCCAACTTCAGGAAAGCAACCGGATTCAGAGGAAAAGTATAAGTTCTGAAATTTTAGAACTTAAAATAGCCTTATTGCATATTCAGCAAGAACTGGCTCAGGTTGTAAAGCAGAAAACTGAGCAGCCGAGTAGTAATTTTAATAAAAATGACGGAGTCCACTTGGCCAATCTTATCAACCGTCAAACAATCTGGGGTTTTGAGTCATGTCCAGCTGCTGAAAACTTCCAAACCTCCTCAAGCATAAAAACTATCGTGAAATTGGAGTTCTGAACAGCTAAGAAGGCCTCTCGCGGGCCACAAGCACTGCCAATTTGGCAAAAAAATATTTACATTTGTCTGGAGAGCCTATTTGTAATTTGTGTCACAAGGTTGGACACATGCGATCAGCATGTCAGCCCCATATTAATGGCAATAGAGAAACACAACGAAAACGCCATTAGCGGAAAACAAGGGACAAATCACCAGTCTTCAAAGGAATTATAACCCTAACGAGGAACAAAAAAGATGCCGTTCTTGCGGTTTGGTATGATTTTTTTTTTGTTTTTTTGGTTTTGGTTCTATTCTAGACAGCACAAATCCCAAATCCTCAATTTTGTAATGTCCCTAATCAAAAAATGAGCAAACCCAACAAAAATTTAGGACAACTGTCATATTTAGCCCAAAGAAGAAATCTGGTTCAGGCTTCAAAATCTGATTGTGAAACTCCCTATCAACTTGGTTAGCTGATGAAGACACCTCTCTAATTGTGTGTAATTCTAATATTAGTGGGAGTAGTAAGAACCGTCAAAATTCTGGGAATGAAAAGGGTCTAGAAAAAAGAGATTCCCTACCTTTAATTTCTACAAAACATGCCGAATTTCAAATTGATAAACCCAAAAATTTGGTTTAAAATTCCAAAAACAAGTTGTCGTTAAAACCACCATGTTCTACTGATGTAAGACTTCAGGGTGGCCAGAATAATTCTTCTAAGGATGTTGCACAACTCCAGTGCAACATAAGGCCTTAGAAAAATGAAAAAGTTGGCACTAACCATGTTTGTTTTTCAGGTCAATTACCGCCTTTACAGGGATGGTCAAGATGTTACCGCTGGATTCGCAAGGTGCTTCAAGACCGCAAACAGCGTGCCAGTCATGTCAAATTGCAAAACAGGTACTGGCAATAAAAAGATTGTAGGCCCCAGCGAGAGGCCTACTTGAAGCCAGACTTGCAGTTTTCAAAAAATGGAACCACACTGCTTCCCGGAAGTTCTTCCTATAATTGGAAAAAGGAGGTGGTACAGGAATCAGACACTGCTACATCAACACAAGACCCAGAAAAATGAACAGGATGATATCCATTTGAAACCCCAGCAGCCCACCAGAAAGGAACAGAAAAATGCCATAAAAATATTTTAATTTAAAAGAGAGTTTGATTTTTGTGGTTGATAGACTCAAATGAAATTTGATTAAAATTTGAAATCTATTGAATTTGTGCTTAAAAAACGATTTTAAATGAAAGAATTCGTTTGTTGGCTAGCCTAAGATTTTGCATTTTGGTGACCAGCTTTGAAACTTTTCTTTAAATCTTTAAAAAATTTTGAATTTTTTTTTCCTTGGACCGCTGGGTACAACTTTTTTCTCTTTCCACGTCCCCCGGTGTTACTGGATGCTGCGCGTTGTCCCGGCGCCGTGAAAGTGGGAACCATTTCCCGCGGACGCAATTATTTTCTGCTTAACTAGGCCATGGCTAAAAAAATTTCCATCGCTGTGAATTGTCATTAAAAACGATAGGGTTTTTCGACAGGGTCAGCTTCCCTCTAGGAAGGCTTCGTGGATTGAAATCTACCCTATAATTTTGAATCTTAAATATTGAGTAGCTAATGCTGACTTATCATTTTTTGGGTAGCCTAACCCCTAAATACTGGAGGTATAATTAACCTTGGGGATATATTTTTAGGGGGCGGTCATAAACCATAACTATATTTGGTAATTTTGCCTGTAGATTTCCTGAATAGTTTTGGTTTATTAGTTGTGTCCCCGGTACCCCTATTCATGTAATCACCCTGGCTTGAAACTGCGTCTTGCTGTACCTCTTGGTATTTTTTTTCGGGGCAGATTTGAAGTGTCCCACCCCGGGTGCAAAACGCGTCCGCGTCGGTGGTCCAGCCCGTCCTACTTTCTGGGTTTAACCCCTCTGCCCAAACTTGGAAAATTTCTTCCCCCTGTGACGAGGTTTTTGGTTATTTTCACCTGACTGGAAGGGAGGGATTAGCTGAGGAAGAATTTTCGTACTGCCATAATGGACCTCCTCCCGATTTAGAGCCCACTGATTTTTCTACCCTAAGGTTTTCTTCAATCCCTGAGCGCTAGGTGCCACGCAGCAGTAAACGATTTGGGATCGGTCTCAATGGTAAATTCCTTTTTAATTTCTTTTTTAAGCCCCGTCCCCACCATCGATATGTTCCTCAAGTTATTTTCTCGGAAGGGTATCCTAAGTTCGTAAGCTTAAGGATATTGTTATACTATTTACCGATTCGTCTCTCGTCTAACCCGACTGGTGAGTGCCCTTTTAGCGCCCCGTCAAATCTAACAGGTGGGCTCCGCGCGCAACTCGTGGTGTAACTTCCCGTAACCTAGAGGAATTTTTTGAAGTTATAAAGGGCTACACCTTTCTAGTAACCTGGTAATTGGCAAGCCCTTTTTCATCCTGTGAAACCCTTAAACACACGTGCCTGTTATATGCGTCTACAATCTAAACGACTAGGCGCCGATCCCTCCCCCTCGCTAAGCGCAACGGGACTTTAGACTGAGCGGCTCGAGCTTGAGCCGTGCTGTACTGAAGTATTTAAATCTGTCCCTGCGGGAGGAACAGATGTCTTTCCCGGTTTAGTTTCACAGACTCGCTTGTTCTATTTTTACAGGTTACAAATTGCGCCATATCCTGTTAGGACGAGGTTTCTAATTTCACTAACTAAACTTCACCTTCAGATTATCGATGGTTGATTGCGTACTCAGTTGGGACAAGGGCCGGGTGTTTCTGGTGCTGCCAAATTTCGCTGGCTGGTTGTTGGCGGTGGTGAGCGGGGTGCGGAACGGGTGACTCGGGAAGGCTGACGGGCGGCTGGGTGTGGCTGATACAACCGATCCTGGAACACCGGCGGCACTGCTTGCAGAAGAAGCGGCTGCTGGGTTGTCGACCGTCGGATTAACTTCCGGGCGACTGATTCCGATTTTGTCGGACTTGGGTGCTTCCTGAAATCGAAGTACATTATGTGGCGATCGT
>JASAMX010030712.1:7500-48725 GCA_030248175.1 Microlaimidae sp. YZB2_3 | reverse complement strand
GGGGGCTGGGGGGAGAGGCAAACACGTGAATGCAGAAATTTTTTTCAAATTTTTTTCAAAACTATCCAAATGTAAAATTTATCACATATGACGAATTTTCATATATCGTTTGTGTAAAAAAAAACCTAATTATAGCTTCAATAAGCTGTCAAAAATGATGAATTTAAAATTTGGAAGGTGCTGGCAGCAGCAAACCTTTAAATTAAAAAGTTTTACAAGAATAATGAACTTTAAAAGATTAGTTTTAAATTTTTTAAAATTATTTTGATTTAAAATATTAGAAAATGGTTCAAATAACCCCATGAAAAAGCAACATAAATTTTCGTTAAAACTACAAAATACTTCCTTACGTCATACAAATTTTTGATAATACGTCATAATTGATGACTTTTATTGGCTCTTCCGCAATTAAAATGACGCAATTCAGACCAGATCGCGTTTTTACACGAAAAATAGCATTACTTTAAAAAATTACATCGGGATATTGGCAAAAGTTGAGAGACATAGTTATTAAAAATTTGTTTTTGTGTTGACAAGCGAGGAAAGATGTTTGCAACTAAGAAAACACTTAAAAAAAGCATTTTTTAGCAGCAATATTTGGCAATTTTGTAGTAGGATTTTAGCTTTGAAAATATGTTTTTCTAACAAAATACCCTGGAAATTCGAAAAAATAAACTTTTAAGGCTTATTTTTTTTGGAAAAGTTTTTAATTTAGATGTTTGCTGCTGCAAGAATACGGACTTGAAATGCTTCCAAATTTTAAATTCGTCATTTTTGACAGCTTAAGCTTACTATTAGGTTTTTTTACACAAACAATATATCAAAATTCGTCATATGTGACAAATTTTACATTTTTGATGGTTTTGAAAAAAAATTTTTTAAACAAATTTTCGGCATTCGTGTTTGGCTCCCCCGCCCTAGAACCCGGGGGATCAACCCCAAAAAAATTTTTTTAGGTCAAAAGTAAGGAATAAAAATTGGCGGACATTTAATATATAGCAATATGATCAATATCCTACACACTTCGAGCAGGAAGCAAAACAAAATAAATAATAATTCGGACAGTGTATCAGCGTGGCGAAAATTTGCGAAAAATCGCGAAAACCGCGCGCATTCAACGCATTATAAAGAAAATTTAAGCGAGCCGATTTCGCTCAAACTTTCAGAAAAAAACTTAGAAAAGTATGTTTTAAAAGGATACCAAGCGGCGTTTCTTATTTCGTACTAATAGAAAAGTTTTGTTTTTTTGGGAGCAGGTTTTTTTTCACCGCATTGGCTGTAGTGATGACGTCATGAATTTTTTAACCTTTTCAAAATAGCCAAGAGTCTTAAGCTATGTTCCCATTTATGTTCCGCACATATTCTAACCTCCGTTATGGATATATAACATTTTAAAGTTCGAGTTTTGTCGCCAGTCCGCATCATTTTTGTATAGACTATAGTTACATTTAATTCTGTTTTTTTTTTTGTAATGTTGTTATCAGAAATTAAAAACGTTTTTACAGCCAAATGAAAATTTTCATAATGTGTTAAATGGTTGAAATTTAAAAATTTCCCAAAAATGAGGTGTATCTTCCGTACCCTTAAATTCAAGGGGTTCTGTCGGATTAATTGCCAAATCAATTCATTTATTTTCTTTATTATATACCTCACAGTTGAAGAAACACAACCTTGTTAAATAATTATTCAGTGTTTTAATGACTTCAATTAAAAATATTTTCCTCATATTTTCTCCCCTTTCCCGGAAACTGCAAGTCTGGTCTCCCAAAAATACATGGGCAAGTTGGTCCGGAGTGGTGGGGTTTAAACACCAAATTAGGGGGGGGGGTTAAAATCCGATAAACGCAAAATATCAATATAGTTTTTTTTTCTGGAGTGCATTTTACCCATATCGTTTTTCGATTTTGAAGGAAAAAAAGGTAAAAACCGCTAATTTCAGGTCAAAAAACCCTTTTTATAGCATTTTTGAGCTTTTTATTGCTTAAAACATTCATTTTGACCTCAAAACTTAAGTTTGGTGGCAGTTCGAAGTCATTTTAAAGACATTTTTTTTCTTGATTTTTCCAAATTTGGGGGGGGTTAACTTTTTCTTCCCCCCCCCATATCTGAGTGGGGGGGGGGTTAAACCCCCCTTCTCAGAATTTATGGGGGTTAACCCCCCAACCCCCCCGTGCCCATGTATGTTTTGAAGGCCAGAGCAAGACTCTTGTCAAGAAGGTGCCGGGGGGGATAAAATACTCGGGAAAATATTTTTAATTGAAGTCATTAAAACACTGAAAAATTTGGTTTCAATTGTAAGTTATTATCAACTGTGAGGTATATAATAAAGAAATAAATGAATTGATTTAGCAAGTTAATCCGACAGAACCCCTTGTTAAGGGTACGGAAGATAAAATTCCTCTTTTTGCAGGAAAATTTTAAATTTAAACATTTAAACACATTATAAAAATTTTCATTTAGCTGTAAAAACGTTTTTAAATCTTCTGATAACAACATTACAAAAAAAAACAAATTAAATATAACTATAGTCTATACAAAAATGATGCGGACTGGCGACAAAACTCGAACTTTAAAATGTTATATATCCATAACGGAGGTTCGAATATGTGCGGGACATAGATGGGAGCATAGCTTGGACTCTTGGCTATTTTTTGAAAAATCAGGTCATCACTACAGCCGATGCGGTGAAAAAAACCTAAAAAACAAAACTTTTTTATTAGTACGAGATAAGAAATCCGCTTGGTATGCTGTTAAAACATATTTTTATGAGTTTTTTCTTAAAGTTTGAGCGAATTCGGCTCGCTCAAATTTTTTTTATAATGCGTTGAATGCGCGCGGTTTTTGCGAATTTTCGCCACGCTAATACACTGTTCGAATTATTTATTTTGTTTTGCTTCCTGCTCGAAGTGTGTACGATATTGATTATATTGTTATATATTAAATGTCCGCCAATTTTTATTCCTTACTTTTGACCAAAATTTTTTTTTGGGGGGTTGACCCTCCGGCGGCTAGGGGGGACAAACACGAATGCCGAAAAATTTTTTCAAAACCATCAAAAATGTAAAATTTTTCACATATGACTAATTTTGATATATCGTTTGTGTAAAAAAACCTAATATTAAGCTTACAATAAGCTGTCAAAAATGAATTTAAAATTTGGAAGCATTCCAAGCCCGTATGCTGACAGCAGCAAACCTTTAAAATAAAAACTTTTCCAAAAAAATAAGCCTTAAAAGTTTATTTTTTTCGAATTTCCAGATTATTTTGTTAGAAAAACACATTTTCAAAGTTAAAATCCTACTACAAAATTGCCAAATATCGCAGCTAAAAAATGCTTTTTTTAAGTGTTTTTTTACTTGCAAACATGTTTCCCCGTTTGTCAACACAAAAACAAATTTCTAATAACTGTGTTTCTCAACTTTTGCCAATATCCCAATGTAATTTTTTAAGTAATGATATTTTTCGTGTAAAAACGTTTGAATCCGCAATCTGGTCTGAATTGCGTCATTTTAATCGCGGAAGAGCCAATAAAAATCATCAATTATGACGTAATAACAAAAATTTGCATGACGTCAGGAAGTATTTTGTAGTTTTAACGAAAATTTATGTTGCGTTTTCATGGGGTTATTTGGACCATTTTCTAATATTTTAAATCAAAATAAATTTAAAAAATTTAAAACTAATCTTTTAAAGTTTATTATTCTTGTAAAACTTTTTAATTTAAAGGTTTGCTGCTCCTTCCAAATTTTAAATTCGTCATTTTTGACAGCTTATTGTTAGCTTAATATTAGGTTTTTTTACACAAACGATATATGAAAATTCGTCATATGTGATAAATTTTACATTTGGATAGTTTTGAAAAAAAAATTTGAAAAAAATTTCGGCATTCGTGTTTGCCCCCCTCCCCCTCCTAGCCCCCAGGGGGCCACCCCCCAAAAAAATTTTCTTATCTCGTACTAATGAAAAACTTTTGTTTTTTTTTTTTTTTTGGACCAGGTTTTTTTCACCGCATCGGCTGTAGTGATAACGTCATCGAAAAACATTTTTCTTACCTTTTGAAAAGATAGCCAAGAGTCTAAGCTATGCTCCCATATATGTCCCGCACATATTCTAACCTCCGTTATGGATAATATATAACATTTCAAAATTCGAGTTTAGTCGCCAGTCCGCATCATTTTTGTATAGACTATAATTAAAAATCTGAGGGTGGGGCATAGATGAAGAGATTAGGGCTCTGAGGAGGTTTTGCAGTGTAAATTCCCTGTGTTATCTATAAGATGCTGTTCTGACGGTGGTTTGCATTTCTATTTGACAGAAACGAGCACGAAAATGTGTTGGCGCTGAAGGGGCTGGCACCCGGAGGAAAACTCCCCCAAGGCGTACTCTCAGGCGGGAAGTCGGCTGTGGACACAGGTATGCTTAGATCTGGTCTGGGTAGTCACTTAGGCATAGTTCACAATGACAACTCCCAACAAGTTAACACCTCAGCGACAAATGACAATGAAACGCTGTAAACGCGCGGGATCGCGTTGTCACTTGTCACTCCGAAGTGAACCAGCTTTTATTAATTTTAGCCAATCGAAAAATGTATTGATCCATTGTGACCGTGGGGGCGGTCCTGAAGGACTTTTGGGTTTTGGCAATTCCGAGCTATAACGCGCCGGTCCAGACGAGACCACTTATGTAACTACTCTCTGCGGTCCATGTTTTTTCAATGTTTGCACGATAAACTTGTTTAGATTATGGATAACGTGAAATTTAAGGGAACCAACGAAAAAAATATATATAAATACATGAACTATTTTTAATTCAATGTGCGGTACATACAGCTCACTTTTTGTCTTTGATTTTGATGATCTCTGTGAAAACATTACCTCTCCAAGTTGTTTTTCCTCAAAATATATTCAGTGTTTTAAGGGATAAAATGGTGTTTTTGAGTGATTTTGTACTTGAAAGATTACTCAATCAGAATAAAAATCGAAGTTACAAATGATGTACTCAAAAAAACGGAATTTTTTTGTACTTTCATTGGATACCTTAATTTTTGAGATTGGTGCAGCATTTGTTAAGATACAAAAAAGCTGTTTGTTCGTTAAGATGTTTGTAGATTTGCCGTTCAAGATTTTTTTTGTCACAAATTCGCAAGTGTAGGAAACATGTCGGGCAAATTTAAAACTTATTTGGTGGAGCATTTAACACTAAAAAAATATTGTGCGGGCAGAAAACAGTCTACTATCCATCATTTTTATTATTGTTTCAATTAAAATATCTAATATAGCATTTTAAATTACTATTAAACTGATAATTCCTCACATTAGATATTAAAACAAAAATAAAATCACTTTAAAAACAAAAATTTTGAATACCTTCTGTTTTCATCACTATAACATTAAAAATGGCGAACAAATGTTATCATTTTTAATGCTCTAAAAAGAACAGTCTTAGAGCTATTAAAATCATAGTTGATTGTGTATTACTTCCAAATATATCTTGAGTTTTTAATAAAAAAATTGTAAAAGGTCAAGTAAAATAACAATGAATTTGCAAAGAACGCTGAAAAAAAATTTATTAAAAAAATTTGTAAAATGTCAAGTAAAATAACAATGAATTTGCAAAGAACGCTGAAAAAAAATTTATTAAAGTTTTGGAATGGAAAATATCAAAACACACATTTTTATAAGAAAAAACTAAATTAAAAACTTATAACTTTTATGTTTATTTGATAGAAAAAGAAATTAACGGTGCTCGCACACTCTAAAAATGTACACGAAGTCGACACCTTTGTGGTTCGACCACGCGCTTTACTCGCTCATGCTTACAATTCTTAAAACTTGCTTAAGTTTGCCGCCACAAATAAATTTCCAAACTTCGTGTTTTTGGCGAAAAAAATCCCAGTTCTTCTACGGAAAACGCAAAATACTGTACTAATCTTAACTAGCAAGGCATCCAAACAAAGTGATAGTTGATTTAAAATCCATTAAGCAATCTTTCAAGCACAGAATCACCGAAAAAAACAAGGCATTTTAAGATGGTCGTATCTGCTAAACCGCTAAATATATTTCGGCAAAAAAACTGTTGCCTATTGGGGGTGGGGGCAAAGGTAGGATTTTCACATAAATATCATCAAATCGAAGACAAAAAGTTTGACTTTGTCTGTACCACACTCTTTTTAAGCAAACTGCTGTTCGAAGTTTTAATTGATAAGTTTTAATTGATTTTTTATTACTCCAAATTAGTATATTTCCGCATCTTTTTTTAAGCAAAAGCAACGCAATCTTGTACAATTTTTCCTGAGTTCGTAAAACATGCAGCTTGCGTAATAATTTTTGTTTCAAACAAAAAAAATTTTAAAAAAATAGTAACAAAAGTAAAGTTGATTCTAACTTTAGTTTTAGAGGTATTTGTATTTTTATAGCAAGTTAACCATAACCTGACCGATTTAAAGGTCGTTAGTAACTATACATCCGTTCTAGACGCTCTTTTGAGGTTTGCATCGCGGAAGTTGCAAAATAATCCACAACCTGTTTGTTGTAAAACAGTAGCACCCGTTGTTTAACCAAGAGACACGCATTATTCACCACGTGACGTAAACTGCGCAGTTCTCCGTTTAATAATTATGCGAACATTCTGGACACCATGTTGAACAGTAAAATATTGCTATCGCTACACGAAATTTTGATAAAAACCAGTCCGTCGAAATTTCGATAGCGCGGGATTTTGTATAAATTTTTGTTTACGGGTATTTGTTAATATTAAAATTTATTTATGAGCTAAAATCAATTGGAGGTTTTGGATGGTTGTGAAAAAAAAACGAAACCAAACTTTATCGATGCCCATATACATTCGCATTCCCATCGACGTAATAACAAGTGAACTTCGGAATATAGATGATTGTCAAATCATTAACAAGAATTATATTTTGTATGAAGTTAGCAAGCAATATAGAAATATTTGGATAATAAAGGTCATCTCTATGGAGTAAATAAAAACAAAGGTGACTTTTGAAATAGAAAAAAAAAAGATTTTGTATTGAAATTAGTCACCGAATTATAGTGGATGTCATCGATCTTTTTGAGGCTCTGGCAGGACTATTTTTTGCTGTTTAAATTAGTAAGGTTTAAACTTATATTATTTTATTTTTGCTCCTACATTTGTCCTTGTAGACTTTTGCGTTAAAAAGGAAAACAATATTATTATGATATAAATTATTTCTTACTGCGACAAATGTTTAACCATTTTTGATTTGAAATTATAAAAAAGTATCAAAATAAAGTGTATAAAAATTAGGTAAGTTTTTTTGAAAAACAAATTCAAATTGATTTTTTTTTTAGCGATGGTTGGTTTCAATCCACACCACAAGATTACATCCTTCGAAGAGGCTAAGAACTTGGACAAGATCAATGAACGGGTAAAATCTTGCTTTTTCTTCTTTTATGTTATTATTTTTTATTTAATAATATGTTTCCTTTATTTAAAAATTTAAATGGGTAAATAGTTTATCTGATTAAAAATTCAAAAAAATATAATTATTTTACTGTTCTCTCTGTTTAAAAGAACATATTTCTAAAGTGTCCTGATTTTTCATTTTCGAATATTCTAAGTTTAGTTTTTTTCGCAAAACAGCTGCGGTTTTTATACCTTTAAATGTTTTATGCTAATACAGAGGTTCCTGGTTTTGTTGAAATGATACTTACTAAGTTCATATTTTATGTATATCGTGGCTACTACGGCAGAATAAGCCATAATTCGTATAAAATATATGCGTCTATGATTTATTTAAATTTCAAACAGCATCGTATAATTACTGAATTGGTCACAGTCACATATATTCTATAATTACTGCGGCTCATTTTGCTGTAGTGAGGACAATATATATTTATGTTTATGTTTAGGTACCTCCTTCGATGCAGGAGGAAGCCAAGGATCACCACTCCCCGTCACATTCCGGGAGGGTAGGCGGTAAGCCCCCGGGATCCAATGCCACCCCAGTCGGCGGTCGGGGGAACCGACCGTCTTGACCGACCCACCGACCTTCGACCGACACTATCGTCGGAAGCCCGAGCCAACAACTAACTCTCCGTTGTTTTTTTTTCTGTTCTTTTTTGGGTTTTTTAATTTCTGAATTCGTCTTTTAAAACGTGCGTCGATGTTTCACAAACACTCTCACATACACCGACTATACAGAAAGAAGGAAGAATTAGTGAACCGCGATTTCGCCTCTGCGGACTGTTGGAGCGGTTTTTGTTTGTGGTGGAAATTATTGATTTGGAAGGCGACGTCCTGCGCTGCCGTGCCTATATGACGCTGTTTGACGTCATTTCCGTTACGCGCCAATGAGGGATCGACGACCATTGGTTTGTTAGTGTAGTGGTCGGCAAAACGGTTCGGTGCGCTGTTTGGTATTTTTGTGGAGCTTGGGATTTTCTGCAGAAGTAGTTTATCTTTTATGCTGTGTCAGACCCGACACATAAAATTTGCGGTGTTTTTTTTTTGGGACACACATGGCTAGCGACATACGTCCATCTTTTTTTCGCTTTTTTATATCAATCTGGGGTTTTTTGTTTATCAAATGTTTGATGTTATTTGCTGCGGTGCAATTTAAAAAATGTTTTCTCTTATTTAATCATAATTTAGAAAAAGGCCAAAAAATGGAGCAAAAACATTCACAGTATTTGTAACTACATTTACATCTACATTTTAACAATTTAAATTTGTTTATAACATTGATTGTGAGCTATATAAATAAATAACTTGTTTTATACTCTTTATGTTTTAAAAAATTAAAATATACTTTTTTTAATTTTATTTATTTTACAATTGAAAAACTAAAAAAATAAATTTTAACAGGCTTTCCACCATTTAAAAATAAAAAAATTACCAATCATTAGAATGATTTAAGCACTTTAAGGTGACATGAAACATTTAATACAAAATATTAATTTATATTTTTGATAATATATTCTATGTAATTAAATTTTAATTTTTCCTGTGTAACGTTTTTTTTATATTCAAAAATCTTGATTTTAAATAGTAAAATATAAAAACATGCTGTTAACTTTTGTGATAAGGGAAAACAAAGTTTTGGTATGGAACTGAATAGCTTTTTATAGTTCTTTTTTTTCTTATCTAAATATATTGTTGTTCCAAGTGAGATTCTAATAACATATAAAATTTGATGGTCAAATCAGAAGTCGTAAAACTTTTTATAGTGAACGGTTTTTGGTAATTCGGTGTGCATACAGTGGTAAAATAACTATGGAGATTATTTTTATAACTCTGCCCTCGAAATGTTACGTTTTATTGTCAGGCATACCGTAAAGTGCACCTAAAATTTTTAATTACTTTAATAGCTTAAAACGTTATTTTCTTCGCTTTATGCAGATCGCTGTAACATAATAAATATCTTATAATCCGGTCAGAATTAGCCAGCTGTCAACTTCACTTAATTGGAAGTGTGCAGTTGCAATCTTAAGAAAAGTCATTGTGTGTGTACAACTGCCTGGTGTACGGCTGGAATTTATTTTTTTATAAAAAAACCTTTTTAATTAATAATGGGATTTTACGGTTTTATTTGAAAAAAAATGCGAGGTGCCATATGTCTTTTTTTTTTGAAGTTTTAAAAGTTAAATTTACTTTTTTTAGCCATCGGATTAAAAAAATACGTTTTACTATTGGCTAAATAAATAAATTCCAGCTGTTTATTATTATTATTATTATTGTATCGCTTTCTTGTATTCCTGGTGATTACTTATTATGTGTGGAAATGTGGACATTTTTTAATCTGGCAAATAGGTATAGGTTTTGCAATATCTTCATCGTCATATAGAAGGTTTTTTTAATTTTTAGCTATAAAAGAGAGGTTTGTTAACTTAAAATACTTCACGTTGCAGAAAAAGTTATTATCCAAAAGAATAAAGCTATAGCATAAATATGAAAGATATAAGTTAATTTTGTTAAAAAATTATTCATGTTTTGTAAATTGGATCCAATGAATTAAACTGTTTTTTTAATTTCCCATTACTTTTCTAAATTGACAAACAAGTAATGTTTTTATTAACTAGTCAAAAACTAGTATTTAAATAGTATTTATATTTGATTTATTATGTTTTTAACTTCTTTTAACTCACACCAATTTCATTAGATTCATATTTTTTTAGAGTTTAGTCGGGAACTGTTGAACACTTGGCTAGTAAAATTTATCTCCTTTTTATATTGTACAAATTTAGTCTATACGAAATTAGGGTGATGTTATTTTAGTGATTATTTTTATTTTTAGTTTTGTAGTTACAGTTAAGTTGAATATAAAGCCAAGCCAGGCAGAAGAAACAAACGTAAACTTAAATATAGACATGTTGTCACAATTAATTGCAGTTTGAATTATGTCAACCACTTTATTTTAATTTACTATGTCTGACTGTGGCTTTCTGTTCACAATACAAAGATGTTTGTTTCAATATAAAGTTATCTAAAATACTGAATTTTTTAAACTTATCTATTACAATGATCTGTTGGTATTTGGATTTTAGAAATATTTGTGTAAATATATTAATTTATTTATTTCATACACGAGTTTATATTTTGCGATAGAAATTTCTGTTTGTCTTGCTTTGACAGAAGTTATATTTATATACTTGTTATAATATGTATTTCGCTTTGTTTTTATATTAATTTCACGTATTTTGCTAAATTGTGAAAATAATTTTTCTAATGTTTGATAACTTGCTAAAAATCCAAGCTGAATTTTATGGGTTAAAAATTTTGTGTACTATATAATAATCTTATTGCCTTAAAACAGGATGTACAATATTTTTAACGAGAAGAAGAAGAGAGAGAACATGAGAATATTTCCTGGGGAGACTTTATCGTCCGAATTTATGGATGTTGTTATAAGTGGAGGTCTCGCTGATCAATATTACTATAGTGCATACAAAAATGATGCGGACTGGCGACAAAACTCGAACTTTGAAATGTTATATATCCATAACGGAGGTTAGAATATTTGCGGGACATATATAGAAGCATAGCTCAGACTTTTGGCCATATTTTAAAAAAATTAGGAAAAATTGTTTTTTGATGACGTCATCTAGAAAAAAAATTTTTCGATGACGTCATCACTACAGCCGAAAAAAACCTGGTCCCAAAAAAAACAAAAAAAAATTTTTATTAGTACGAGATAAGAAACGCCGCTTGGTATGCTTTTAAAATTACTTTTCTGAGTTTTTTCTGAAAGTTTTAGCGAAATCGGCTCGCTCAATTTTTTTATAATGCTTTGAATGCCGCGGTTTTCGCGATTTTTCGCGAATTTTTGCCACGCTAATACACTGTCCGAATTATTTATTTTGTTTTGCTTTCTGCTCGAAGTGTGTACGATATTGATCATATTGTTAAATATTAAATGTCCGCCAATTTTTATTCCTTACTTTTGACCTAAAAATTTTTTTGGGGTTGCCCCCCAGGGGCTAGGGGAGGGGGCAATAATATAGTAATAATACGACTAGTAATATACGAATGGTAATATAGACATTAATAATACGACACGAATACCGAAAAAAAATTTTCAAAATTTTTTTTCAAAACCATCAAAAATGTAAATATTATCACATATAACGAATTTTAATATATCGTTTGTGTAAAAAAACCTAATATTAAGCTTACAATAAGCTGTCAAAAATGACGATTTTGATATTTGGAAGGATTCCAAGCCCGTATGCTGGCAGCAGCAAACCTTTAAATTAAACGTTTTACAAGAATAATAAACTCTCAAAAATTATTTTTAAAATTTTTGATTTATTTTGATTTAAAATATTAAAAAATGGTCCAAATAACCCCATGAAAACGCAACATAAATTTTTGTTAAAATTTCAAAATACTTCCTGACGTCATGCAAATTTTTGTTATTACGTCATAATTGATGATTTTTATTGGCTCTTCCGCGATTAAAATGACGCAATTCAGACCAGATCGCAGATTCAAACGTTTTTACACGAAAAAAGCATTACTTTAAGAAATTACATTGGGACATTGGCAAAAGTTGAGAGACATAGTTACTAGAAATTTGTTTTTGTGTTGACAAAAGGGGAAACATGTTTGCAAGAAAGAAAAAACTCAAAAAAGAGCATTTTTTAGCTGCGATATTTATCAATTTTGTAGTAGGATTTTAACTTTGAAAATATGTTTTCCTAACAAAATAACCTAGAAATTCGAAAAAAATAAAGTTTTAAGGCTTATTTTTTGGAAAAATTTTTAATTTAAAGGTTTGCTGCTGCCAGAATACGGTCTTGGAATGATTCCAAATTTTAAATTCGTCATTTTTGGCAGCTTATTGTAAGCTTAATATTAAGTTTTTTTACACAAACGATATATTAAAATTCGTCATATGTGATAAATTTTACATTTTTGATGGATTTTGAAAAAAAGTTTGAAAAAAATTTTCGGCATTCGTGTTTGGCCTACCTTGCCCCCAGGGGGTCAACCCCCCAAAAAATTATTTAATATATAACAATATGATCAATATCGTACACACTTCGAGCAGGAAGCAAAACAAAATAAATAATTCGGACAGTGTATTAGCGTGGCCGAAATTCGCGAAAACCGCGCGCATTCAACGCATTATAAAAAAAAATTGAGCGAGCCGATTTCGCTCAAACTTTCAGAAAAAACTCAGAAAAGTATGTTTCAACAGCAAAAGCAAGCGGCGTTTCGTATCTCGTACTAATAAAAAAGTTTTGTTTTTTCATCGGCTGTAGTGATGACGTCATCGAAAAACATTTTTTTTCTAACCTTTTCAAAAGATAGCCAAGAGTCTAAGCTATGGATATATTATAACATAACGTTATGGATATATTATAACATTTCAAAGTTCGAGTTTTGTCGCCAGTCCGCATCATTTTTGTATAGACTATAGTTAACTTGTAAATTTCTAACGTTTTAAATTTTTTGATTAAAACTAACTTTTTTGATTTTTTACTTAAAACTCTTAAAATTTGAGAAAAACTATATTTTATTATCTGAAAAGTTACTCTAAAGCCTACAGATGTGACAAGTGATAACGCGTTCCGTGCGCGTTTACACCGTTTTCGCTGCGCTGTGTACGCTTTGTCACTTATCATTCCGTTGTAAACCAGACCTTAGTCTTATAAAACATCAATTATTTTATCTAAAGGCAAACCAAACGTAGCTGCAACAGTGTGTTCACGTGTTTATTAAACAACTATTTTTTTTTGTTTCACAAAATAAGAATTATTTTAAACTACCATCTGAAGATTATTACTCACTTTAAATCTTTCATTTTTTGAATTCTAATTGGCTGATATAAGTGACGTCAGATTCTCGTGATTTAAGTGGTTACTTAATGGGGACATTTTTCAATCCAACAAACAACTGTTGCAGCCACGTTGGGTTTACCTTTAGTTTACGAGAAAATACACCAAAATTAATAGTTTGCTACATCGTTTGTCAGTTCCTTACAAATAAATTGCTATTTTTTTGTCTTTACAACAATAGTTTTAGAGCAACCTATTAAAAATAATATTTGAAAAAAAATTATCTTATTAAAGTTTTTCGTTCCTAATTTTTGAATTAATGCCACCGATTTATGGGGTTTAAATGAAAATATTTTTTTAATATTGCGATGCGTCTTCATTTTTAAGTTTTAATGTTGAGTTTACTCGACAAGTCTAAATATAAACAAATTCATTAATAACTCATAAAATTTTACTTAACTCATCAGTACCATGTCAGTAAAACAAGTTTTATATTAATAAATTTTAACTTGTTCATTACTGATGTTGCTACTCTCCAATATCAGGCTCTGGGGGAATTAAAACGGAGAAAGCTCCGGAGATCTGCTCTTTAAATGAGCAACTTTTAGGTTATTTAAGCTTAAAATACATTTAAAGTGACATAATCCTCATTTTCGAAACCATTTTTTATTTTAAATAAGTTTTAAAAAGAATTTAGTTTTAAAAATTTTGACAAAATAATTCAAAGCTTTACTCTTTAATTATTAATATAAAAATAGGGTGGAGCTCGGAGCTGGAAGTAACTTCACTATTATTGTTCATATATAAAAAAATTAAAAGTATATGCAGCCTATTTCTGACATCTGCATCTTAATTTTGAACCCTTCAAAAAATTTTGCCGCACCAATCTAAAAATACATAAGGAGGCCAGCTATACACTAGAACTTTGACCAGAATTTTGCAAAAAATGAACTTGCATATTGTGCATTTTATTATGGCACATGTGTGACTTTTAGATTTAAATTTTCTAAACATTAAATTTAGTGTACAAAATGTTTTCTTTACAAATTCTGGTTAAAATTAATTTTCTATTTTGCATTATAAAGACATTTTTTTACAAAAGTACATTATCACTCTAATCTGTATCTGTACTTTTATTATAAAATCTATTGTTTAACGTGACTATATTTTGAATTTATCAAGAGTGGTTGTTTACAATAAGGCATAATGTAGCTTACCATTTTATAACTAGTAGTTTGAAAATGTAAGAGTTGGTCCAAATTACACGGTAGCGTTGCCAATTAAGTGGTGGACGATACCAAATTTTTTTTTTACTAAATCGAACGAGATATTTTTCGACTAAATACTTTTGACGTAGAAATCTACCATTCTGCTTAAAATTGAGTTTTAGATGAAAAGTTACAGAGGGAAGTTCGATCGGAGGTCCCGTCAATTTTGAAAATAACCTGTCTCTATTTTCACCTCAATATTCTTTTTAAAATAATATGAAAAATATATCAATCAATAAGCTTTCAGAATTGTATTAATTTTTGGTTGAAGCTTGTATACTTCCGTTTAACCCTAATTGATTGTTATTAACCAAATAAATTTTAAAATTCAAACAAAAATAACTGTTTTTTTAAATAGCGATTATAAAATTTATTTTTGTAAAAAAATAATCAAGGTGTGGAGTTGCGAACATCAAAATGTAATACAAGATGCGCAAAAACGTGTTTTTATAGATCTGCAAAATCGCTACAAATTTTTTGACAAGATATAAGATAAACGTCAAAAACTAAAAAAAAACCCTAAATTCTTTGATAGTTTTTTTACTTGAATAATTCGAAAAGTACTGAAACTGAATACACTTGTAAATGCTCGCTTAAAAAACATTTAATTGGCATATTTTTTATACTATTTAAAACTTTTATTCAGGTAAAAATAGAGGTAATATGATTTTTTCCATTGACGCAATCTGGTAAAATTCCTCTCTACAACTCCTTAACTAAAGCTCGGTTTTAAGTAGGATGATGGTTTCTATAGTATAGTCACAGGAGTATTCAAGTTATGATGATAAGATGTAACGCGTACCCACTCTTAAAAATTACTTTACCTACAAAAACCGTAGTTTATTGTAGGTAAACACGATTTTTTTAGCCAAAATTCAGCTTTATCTTAAACCAGAAATTTTGCCATTTGTTTGGTTTCGTATATGGATTACAAAATAAGACTTGAATATCACATTGCTATTTATTACGTACTCAAAAGTAAGTGATGTTTTTGTATCGTTCAAATTATATGTCATTCTGTACTTTGGTTTATATATTTATTATTACTGTGCAAACATTGTTTGTTTTTTTTTTCAAAGTTGGATTTTCGCGCTTCTTATATTTTTTATTTTTTTTTAAATCATATAAAAAAAGATTGGTAAATAAAAGTTTTGATAAAACCAAACGTATTCATTAAAAATGCTTTATTTTGTCTTAAACAGTTTAATAGAAGGGGTGGGATCTGGACTAAAACTCTACACCAACAACAGTGCTGATAATATGGAGTTTGAGGCAACAATAGAGTTTTAGGCGAAGATATGGAAATATCTGTAGCCGGGCCCGCTTCTGCCCTAAAAAAGCCAATTGTCACGTTTGCTAGCAAATGTAAGCTTGTATTCATATGAACAACAAGATTTCATTTGATGCTTGAAATTTTTCTCTTGAGCGTATGACTTAAAAAAAATGAAGAATTAAGAGCTGGTACACTGGATCATTGCCAAATTTTTTTTCTCGCTAAATAAAAAACTTAATTCGTGTGACTAAAGCTGCGGTGCGGAGTCAAACTTTCTGTGTTTGATTTTGATAATTTTTTGAGAAAGCATTAACCCTGCCGCCAATAGCCCAAAAAAATCTCATCAAAATATCTCCAGTGGTTTTTATTTATTTTATTTATTTGTCAAACGACAGGAACATACAGAAGCAAGTAAATAACCGCACTGAAATTGCATGCACCAAAAAAAAAAAAGAAAACCAAATAGAATTGTTTTACACACCAAAATAAGCCATACAAAATCGATCATTTTCAACCCCAAAGGATTCATGACTCCCCGAAATCAAAAATGACTGACCTGATATTACTGTGGCCAAAAATTTATTAGGCTTTGCATAAATTTTATAATTAAATTAATACATAATAACACCAAAAATATATAATATACCGAAAAATGTGCAACTCCTATATAAAAAAAGTACAGAAAAGGTGGCCTTTATAATGAGCCTCTCCATTTAAATGACACTCTCCACTATAATGGCATAGTAGCCATTTTAATTCAGGCAGAGTTAAAAATGGAGAGGAAGCTATTATAATAGCCATTTATTGACTTAATTTTACTTCATATATACTCACAAGTCTAATACTGTCCGGGCCGCACGAGTTTCCTCTTGTTGGTTTAATACTGTCCAACACGCAGAAACTCCTGCGGCCCGGACAGTATTAGACTTGTGAGTATATATGAAGTAAAATTAAGTCAATAAATGGCTATTATAATAGCTTCCTCTCCATTTTAACTCGCCGAATTAAAATGGCTACTATGCCATTATAGTGGAGAGTGTCATTTAAATGGAGAGGCTCATTATAAAGGCCACCTTTTCTGTACTTTTTTTATATAGGAGTTGCACATTTTTCGGTATATTATATATTTTTGATAACACTAAATATAAACATACACTGAAATAAATAACGAAATAATTAAAGCACGTTGTAAAAATTCTGGTTTTCTAAAAAATTATCTAAAAAATAAATATCACTCGTGATTTTAAAAAAAACGTTTTTTAGTTTGTAGGCAAAAAATAGTTGGAAATTGATTCCACAAATTTATCGATTTTCTTAATGCGGAGGAGTCAGTTCTTGTAAAATGTCTGGTGGGTAAATGATACTCAAGATCATTATTTCTTAATCTTCCGGATCTTCGTACATTTTGATCAGAAGTTAGCATTAAACAATTATAAGGGGAATTTGAAACTGGTGGTGATAGTGTACCTTAAATGCGAACGGAAACTTGTTGCCGTGTGGCCAACAGATGGAATTTTTTCTTAAATTTTGAAGCTCATCCAAAGTTATATTTTTTGTAAATCATCCTTAAACTTGATTGCAGAGCTTTATCCGAAATGTAACGGTCTTTTTGAAAATATGGGTAATACACAGCCAGACCATAGGTTAATGATGGAAACACAGTGCTAAAAAAATATTTCTGAGTACACTGGAGCTTACATTTTTACCAAAAATTTTAGTTAAAGCCCCTGCGGCTTTCTTTAACTGTGCAATTTTTATATTCGAATCCTTACTCCAAGACAAACTTTCATCAACAGTGAGGCCCAAGTATCTATATTCTGTAACTCTTTCAACATTGTGGTTACCAAGTACAATATCGTGTTTAAATTGAGCCCTGATTACCCAAAGATACTAAAATGTATTTTGTTTTTGTTGTACTGACAGTTAAATACCGCTCAGCAAAAAATTGATTTATTGTATTAATGTCTTTGTTAAGAGCTGTTTCATCGTTTGTTCTTACTATTGGCTTAATTAGACACAAATCGTCGCCATACATAATTAGTTTTGAGTTAGGAGATAGATTTACAGACCCTGAAAGATTACTGTAAGCTATATAAAGTAAGGGCCCAAGTTTTGAACCCTGGGGAACACCACTTGAAACAGCTCTTTCTCTGGACAGCACATTTTTGACCTTGTCCTTAAAGTTCTTGCAGAAAGATAAGATTTAATGTAATTAAGTAAACAGTGGCTGACACCAAATTCATCTCAAAGGCATTTTAACAGGCTCTGATGACAACAGCGTAATAAAAGCTTAGATTGTTTTTTTAGGTTTTGTTTAGGCTTAGGAACACGTAAGCTTGGGTTAAGAAACAGCTGCGAAGGTAAAGTCTGAGAATCTGAAGTCGTTACTGAGAATTACTGAAGATTACTATTACTGAGAATAGCAAACACCAATATTTTAAAACGTCTATCCATATAAAACCAGTCCATTAAAGATAAAGAGATAAAGATTTATTTTCTAGCAGAGTACAATAGAACATGATAAAAAAACAACAAATGTTTTCAAAATACAGTGTTAATGCAACCCAGTTGAGTTACAATAACAAACACAGACAGAAAAAAAAGTTACATATTATAGGCACCTTGCACTGGAACTCGGTTTATACATGAAGTATGCAATATACATAAGTGTCACCATAATGAATAGTTACCGTTTCTCCTACTTATCTTTTGTAGTATGCAGATCAAGCGAGCGAAATTTCGCGCGCTTTGGAGGGTTGATATGCATGCTACGAAAGCTAAGCAGGAGATCCGGTAATTATCCATTATGGTGACGCTTATGTATATTGCATACTTCATGTATAAACCGAGTTCCAGTGCAAGGTATGTGTATAGACCGCCTAATATTAAAGCTGAAAGTATATTATTTTTTATTGCTAGAATAAGATTTTATGTGAACAAGTCAAACATATACCACAATATTAATGGGCGATATAAACTTGCCTGGTATAAATTGGGAGTCAAATGCCATACTTTGCAATTCACAAAATGAAACTAAATACTACACGAAATTTCTGGAGTTACTACTATCCCAACTGGTGAACAAACCATGCCGTGGTAGGAACCACCTAGATGATTGCTAACCAATGACCCTGAGATTTTCAAAATGTAAGTCTAGCTGTAAACTTTGAGTAACTCAGATCATGCTGTAATAAATAATGAAATAGATTTAAGCCTATACAAAGAAACTAAATCTCCTGAACATCCTTTCTGGTACTGAAATTTAAGAACGCTGACTATAAATCAATAGCTTTGTTTAGGGATCGACCGGGGCCCCGGCCCCGGCCCCGGCTTGCCCCGGCACTTTTTTTCCACCCCGGCCCCGGCCCCGGCAAACGCAATTCTCTCTACCCCGGCCCCGGCCCCGGCCCCGGCAATTTAGCTGTCAAATGAGCCGGGGCAAACCGGGGTAAGGACCCCTAAGAATGCAAATTTTAAAGCGCTTCTAAACATTTTTGACAGTGAAATATTATACAAGATTTTATCTACAGAGCTAATTTAATTGTTTTAATATTAGGATATTTATTGTTTATTATGCTATATTAAGATTTTCTAAAGCCTCTTTATTTTATTAAGATTCCTTATTTTAATCACGAATCCTTATTCTAAAAATTTAAAGATTTCTTGAGTATTAAAAGCCGTTTGTAGATTTTATTTACAAGATGAGAGTTTGACAGTAGATATCTATGGTTGAATTATATCTGGCTGACCTCTAGTAAGTTTGTATAAGAGACGTAAACGGATCAATTAAAATTGTGCGGTTATAAAATTTTTTTAAATAAACGAATTGGAACGCATAATTTTTTTTAATTCCTGCTTTTCAAAAAATATACATAAATTAGTCAACTTTCACGCTTTAAAAAATTGTATTTTTGTTCCAAATTGTGTAATTTGATAAATAATTGTTAAAATATGGTATTTAATCTTAAATATAAAACCGTTTTTACTGAAAGTTTTAAATGATTTTAATGTTAAATAGTCGATTCAATACTGCAAATCATCGAGGTCAGCTAGGTTTTATTTGCCTCTATAATCACAAGACGTATTTTCATATATTGGAGTTATTTTAATATCATTGCTAATATCAAAAATATATAAAACAAGAGGATTTTCGGCTAGACAGGGAATTTTTTACCTAAATTTTACAAGAAATGTTGCACTTGTGACTTTTCACGCGCAAGCTATTTTCTGTGCACTCAATAAAACTTTTCTCGCACAGCGATATTTCGTACACCAAAAAACTCGTTTTTTCTAAGACTATTTTACTAAATCGCTTTGTGCAAAAAATTAGCAGAAAATGATGATTAAATTCGATTATTTAAATTCGATCATGTGTGAGTTGATTAGAACGGTTTATTGTACAACTGGACATATTTGCTTGGATTATATATTCTTGCGTTTATTTTTAGGTGAATATTGGAAATTGTTTTTAAATTTTGTTACGTTAAAAAAATTCAAGCTGATGTCTAGTCTTTATTTTAGAATTTTTAAGTTTATTGTAAATCTACATTATAGTATTCATAAAATTTAAAAAAAAAACCTGCGGAGTCAGTCCGGTTTTTTTGAACCCAATATTTTGTATCCAGCCAAAAGACACCAAACGTGAATTTTTAAAACAAAAAGTTAATAATGAACTGTTTATATTTAATTTGAAAAAAAGTTTTCGCATAATGCTAAATAAGAATAATACTAATTTTTAAATAAAATATTTTGCTTGAAACTAGCACTCTTGTGCGAGTTTAATACTGAAAACCCGCCATTTTCTGCTATTTTTGGGTGCACCAATTTTTAACAGTGTTAGCGTTTTGCAGTGCATATTGCAACTTTTCTTCCACTTTTGCAAGTAAATGCGCTACATGAAAAAACAATTATTGACTGCAAAAAAATCTCTTCGCAAGAAATCAGTGGTATATGCACAGAAAGTCGCGTACGTTTAAAATGTTGCATTTTTTTCTTGCATAATTTTATTCAAAAACCTAGTGTATAATCAAAAATTTTTTGGGTTATATTATGTTTTTGATAAATCTCGAAAAATTATAAAAAGTAGTGCAAAATCACGAAAATAATTACATTGAAAAAGTTTACGTGACGTTAATTTTATAATTTTTGGCTAAAATTAAATAATTTGATTAAAATCATTAAAACAATCAACTTGAAACAGCTAGAAAGCGAGTAGTCTCATGTACTCGCAATATAATATTTTACTTTTTACAACTTAAAAAGAGTGTTTTTTTAATTTACAAAAATTGACAATAAAATTTTAAAAATGATCTTATTTTTTAAAATAAAAAGGTGCGTTTTAACCCTTTTTATATGTTTAAACTAAAAAATGTTAAATAGTGGTGTGTAAATGAAATTCGAGTAAAAGTTCTTCTTTAAAATAACATTCAAGCAAGACTAGTATTCTTAACTTTTACGGCCAATTAGGTACCAACATATTTAATTAAAAATATTTTAATATGAAGAGATTTTGTTATTGTGAAATATTTTTGTTACTTGTACCCAGTTTTGATTTTAGTTTCTTTACCACGTTTTGCTTTACTGATCAAAACATACTCCTTGTAAGTATTTTAACTCCTCCTCTATTTGTAAAGCATTCTTTAAGTAACATAAATGGTTTGCTCTATTTGTAAAGCATTTTTTAAAAATAACATAAATGGTTTGCGATTAAGTATAATATTGCTATAAACAAGAATATACTGCTAATAATTATGTGAAAATGTACATATATTATGTAAATAAAATAATAATTTAGGTTTAAAAAAATTGAAATATGAAAATAAAAATTTTGTTCTGCTTAGAAAAAAAAACTTTTGTGTAATAAAAAATAAGTTTTTTTACTCACAAAGTACTTAAATTCTAAAATGTGACTATTCATTACATAAACCAAATAATTAACAGTAAAAATGTTAATTTTTATTTGAAAAAAATGACCAAAATTACAAATTCTGCTTAATTTTTCGCCTGCCCCGGCCCCGGCCCCGGCCGGGGCAAAATTTTCTACCCCGGCCCCGGCCCCGGCCCCGGCAAATCCAAATTTCTCTACCCCGGCCCCGGCCCCGGCCCCGGCATCAGCAAAAATTCTGCCCCGGTCGATCACTATTCTCTGTGATAATATACAAAATGTTTCTATTTTGTTTTTGTTTCTAACCATGTAGTGTAACTCAACTGGGTTGCACATTATGTACTTACTATTAACTATGTATAATTTGTCATTTGTACTTTACTGGAAAATAAATCTTAAATCTTAAATCTTAAATCTTAAATCTTAAAAGATCCGATAGTGATCCATGAGGTGACCCTTAATTTTCTAATGCCCTCGCCAGCTGAAACGTTTTTAGCAACTCTGTTCGCTAATGTTTCGCTGGATTCATTACCTGATCCAAGAGTCAGCTCAAAAGGCAATTGCTCAAGGATCCGCCAGGTACCACCTTTTGGCGTGGGGGGAAGTCCACAGCCAGAAGCTGATTTAGTCAGAAGGGATTTAGTAAGAAGAATTAGCTAGTGTAAGACTGTGAGAATGGGGTAACCCAATTCCCCACATACTATGTATAAATTACCAATAGACCATAAAAAATTTCTTAAAGAATATTGTAACACAAAAAAGCTTGGTTATTTTCTGGCCGGAGAAGTGCAGTCATTATCGTAGGTGGACAAGGGGGAGTAAGCTTTGAAATTCTTAATCGTCCGTTTTTATTAACAATTTCGGTTTATGTAATCGTGTTTTTTTAGTTTTAGGCGTTTGTTGTTGTTTTTTTTTAATTCTTAAAGGTGTCCAAAATTAGGTGGATTTTGTTTTTTACTGTGTTTTATGTTAAAAATATAAAAAAATTCAAAAGAGTGGAATATATTTTTTACCAGGCTTTTTTAAAGTTGGGCAATCATTATAAAAGACTTCTTTTTTTATTAGCCTGTTAAAATCAAAAACTAAATTTTTTTAATCATGGGTGGCACGGGAGCGCCACGGGGTTATTTAGTCCCGCGGCGCCGCGCCGACTATAATTAAAGAATGTGGGTAAATTTTGAAATTCATGTTCATCTTAATCTTATTATTTTTCTAACTCTCATATCTTTAAATCGATATTCTTCCCTCGTTACTGATTGATCATAAATAAACATAGGCTCATTGGAAAGAAGAAAAAATTACGCAACTTTCTTAGGAGTCACTTTTTTCATTTAGGTCCTTGTTGTAGATTTATTGATCAAAATAATAAATTGAACAATACCAAAATAAAAACTTCTAACCGCACACAACCAGCCTTTTGGCAACAATAAGGATTGTACATAGCAAACAGCAGACAGCTCCTTATAGAAACTTCACAATAACAGTAGACGGCTGTGCTCGGTGGCTATTGGTGGTGGAAACTGCACAGCGCCATCTACTCCAACCGCGCGGAAAACGGCAAAAACAATAAATATTTTTTGTTAATTCTTGTTTTACTGATAAAAAAATTAATTTAAAGTTTTATATCAAAAAACTATTAATAATTACAATTTTCGGGAAGCCACGCTGTAGTTTAGCCCTACAGCACCATGCCAACTACAGTGTATAATTAACCAACGTTGGAAAAATTTTGTAATTTATGTTCATCTTCTTCTACTTATTATTATTACTAATATTCTAAAACTAATATCTTAAAATCGACATTCCTTCATCGTTCATGTGGCGATTTAACCCTGCGGCACCGCACCAACTATAAATAGAGAACGTGGATATAATAAAATTTGTAATCCATATTCATCGTCTTCTGCTAATTCTTTATTTAAAAAAATAATTGCAATCATTAGTGGTGTGAGAGCGCCACACAGCAATGTAGCCCCACGGCACTGCATCAACTATAATTAAAGAATGTGGGTAAGATTTTGTATTTCATGTTTATCTTCTTCTTCTTTTTATTATTATTTATTTATTATTATATTATTATTATTATTATTTTTATTATTATTATTTTATATTTTTATTATTATTATTTCAAAAATATAATTTTAATCCTTGCTGGTACGGCGATTTAGCCCCACTCTATACACCAACTATAATTAGAAAACGTACGTAATTTTTTAAATAAATTTTTATCTTCTTTTTTGTTTTTATTTAAAAAAAATATAATTGAATTATCAGTTGCACTGGAGCGCCACACGGCGATTAAGCCCCATGGCACCGCGCTAACTATAATTAGAGAACTTGGATAAATTTTGTAATTCATACCTTTGTTCTCCTTATGATTAATAGATTTTTTTCAAACGCTTATATCTTAAAACCGATATTCCTACGTTGTTACTGACTGATCAGAAATAAACATGAACTATTTAGAAAGGATAAAAAATCGCAAAATAGTTTTTTAGGAGCCACCTTTTTCAGTGTGCAAATTAAAAATTTAAATTGTTGTCAACATAATTCTAAATTCGTATTAAAAATCGAGCGCTATTAGAAATTTATATTATTGCATAACTAGGACTCTAACTTTTTTATATTTAATTTGAAAATTTAATAAATAGAGAATGAAGAATGTCAGGAAAGTTTTCACATTGTAATGTTAACGAAAAATACGTTTTCTATTAATAATAATTATAATACTGTTAAAACATTATATCTTGGCAACGGATTGATTATAAATATTTGTCATTCAGCAGCTAATACTATACTATACAAGGTTACTTCTTTAATTTGAATTAAAAAAGTGGTAGACTAGCCTGGTAGACTAAAAATACTCTAAGAATAGAGCAAGAAAAAGAGGCGATTTCTCCCCGAGCGTGTGTTTAGACAGAAAAGATGTGGACTAGTCTGAGATGGACATTAGTTGCATCATAAGAAATTTGTATTTGATTTGGCCAGCTGCCCACTGAATAAAAATTTCTAGCATATGATAATAAAATATTTACACGTTAAACTAATTACACAGCACTGTTGCATTTTTTAGTCTGATGAAATGAAAATTAAAAATTATACTAACATCAATCTTTGACAAGCGCGAAATCGCCACTTTTTCAATTGATAGCTGTTTCTTACACATACAAATATAACCTTCTAATTTAAAAAGTGGAGATTTCGCGCTTGTCAAACATTGCTGTGAATATAATTTTTTCAATTGTCATTTCACCAGACTTAAAAAATGCAACAGTGCTGTAATTTGTTTAACGTATAAATATTTTATTATCATATGCTGGAAAATTTTATTCAGTGGGCACCTTCGAGCCAAATCAAATACAAATTTGTTATGATGCAAATAATGTCCATCTCAGACTAGTCCACATCTTTTCTGTCTAAACACACGCCCGGGGAAAAATTGCCCTTTTTTCCTGCTCTATTTTTAGAGCATTTTTTAAGGCCACTATTTTATACGATTTTAATATAAAACAAAATATAAGTTGTAACACTTTTATAATTTTTTGAGAAATATTGTCGATCATGGTTTAATAAGTGTTTTTTATTGTAACAAATATGGCTTAAAACGTAAAAAAAGTTGTTTAACGCAATTGCTTAAACTGCTTTATCAATTATTGATATACATCACGCCATATTTACAGATAACATCTTAGTTCTTGCTAATTTTATATTAAATTATATTAAATACATTGTATCGATTAATAAACACAATTAAATAATAGTTAAATAAACCCGTAGATTTTTTACAAAACTCTTTTTTTATGGAAATGTGATCAATCATCCACCACAGTCAACACAAAAAAAAACAGTTCGTTGTTTAATTATCATTCCTTTTTCCCATAATTTAGACCGATATGCAGTTTTGAAATTAGCTTAGGTCAGCTGAACGCGCCTCTTTTGTATTTTATTTTTGATTATAAAAATTCGTCTCGACTGAGTAAGCTTTTTTGACTGTTATTTTGGCTGATGTTGGAACCCATTTGATCTTCGCAATTCTGGGGGTTGAGAGGAACTCTCTTTTGAAATATCAGTGTGATGACTGCTATCACAAAACATAAAAAACTGGCAAAGAATGATAAAGCTCCAGCGAGATAAAAAGCTGCCGACAACTGGTAGTAGTCAGCGAATGAACCTAGAAAAAATTATTTTTGTTTATTACGTGTTTTTTTCGTTGACAAATCTTGTGGTCATGCTTTCAGCCTCGTTTATACTTGTGTGTGTCCTTTGCCAGTCGCCAGGGTTTCCATCAACCCTGGTGTGGTCCGTCCGGCACGCTTCCCAGTTTCCTGGCCTGCACGTGGTGAGAATGCAAAACGAAGCAAAACAACACCTCTCAACCCTTCGTTTTCAAATCAGGATCAAAAGAAATCCAGTCAACTCAACTCGTTTTTACTTCGTTTAAAGTGTCAAAAAGACAAAATCCAAAGAAAAAAATACAAAAAATAAAGTTCAAAAGACAATTTTACACAAGACAAATAGTCCTTTAGACAATCCAAAGTGTCTTTTGGACAATGCAAAAGTGTCCTGTTGACAATGCAAAAGTGTCCTGTTGACAAAAGTGTCCTGTTGAAAGTGTCCTTTTGATAGTTCAAAGCTAAAATATTTCAAATTGTGTTTTTTCGACGCTTTTTACTGTCCCTGGGAAATTATGGAGTGTGCTTTGGATAGTATTTAAAGAAGCATTCTTATTTCGTCCAACGGACAACCTTTTAAAATTGTCGAAAAGACAGCTTTAGATTGTCCAAAAGTCAAAAGACAATTTCGGCTTATCCAAAAGTCCTTTGGATTCGTTTTTTGGACGAAGTATGAACATGTTTAACAATTTCCATTAGGGTTTGTCCTTTGGACTTTTCTTTTGAATTTTATCTTTTGAACTTTGTTCTTTGACTAGTTTGAACGAAGTATGAACCAGCCTTTATTCTGCGACAAAAAAACAAAAGTTTTTGATTTTAAAATTTCTATTAAAGCTTAACTATCAAAATTTAAAGCAAAAATTCAGGAAATTTTTATATTGAACTGAAATATGACATTTTATTTTTTTTAAAATAATAATCTTTAAGTTAGGTAATTTTTTTTGTGAACCTAAACAGTGTATTTCTTTAATATTAACATTTGAAAAGTCCATTAAATAATCTTGACTTTTTTAAATGATGTCTTGAGTTTGCAAAGATTCTGACATTTAATTTCTTTATTTGATAAATTGGTATCAAAAAAGGTACCCTGGCTCCAACAAACCAACTCCCAGCTCCCGAAATTGGAAAAATCAATTAGGTATAGAAATACCTTTGTTTGAGAAGGACCAATTACCTGAAGACCAAGAAAAGTTAGAATAATTAGAAAAACCAGGAAAAATCAGGATAAAATCAGGGTTTTAACACGAAATATTTTTATACCTGCTACAATGGGTACAATTATTGTTCCGATTCCAGCGGCAAGCTGACAAAATCCATGAGTCACGGGAAAATTCTTGGGCCCAAGGTAATCTATTAATACCAAAATTACAGACCCTATCATAATACCAACGTGAAACCCTAAAAGAAACTGCAGTTAAAATAGAATAAAGAGAATAATATATCGTAACTAAAAAAAGAATATAAATAAGAATCAAACCTTTGCACAAACCATTTTCTGGTAACGTTTACTGCAAATTACAAAGGACCTACCTTCACGTCAAAAGTTTGAGGATTCTCAAATGACGAGTACTATTTGTAATTTGCGGTTATGTGTTTTGCTCTGTGGAAATGAAAGTAGGAGGAGCTAAAAATTACAGATCTTCACGATCATTGAAGACCAAGTTTTTTTATCAAGCGCTCACTAGTTTAAAGTAATTTTATATTGTCACAACTTAATGGAAATCCTTAACACTTAAAAACTTTTGTTCAAATGGCAGGGTTTTGACGATGGTTTTTAAAATTTAAACACTTTTTTATCGTGAATCCGCCATGTTTGCACCAAACTAAAATTGTTTCCGATTTTAAATTTTTACTTGGAGTTAGCAATTTATGCCATTAGTTCTAATTGACATTGTAATTCAAAAAATTGTTTGGAATATGAAAAAAGAAGAATATGTTTTTAAAATTCTAAAATTTAAGTACGCGTACCTGAAAATTAAAAAAATAGCAATTATTTGAAACACATTATATAATTTACCTTTAGTTTCCAGAAGCAATCATAAACTTGTAAAATCTTAAAGCAATTAAAAATTGAACTATCAGTTTATTTCCATTTTATGTTTAAATATTATATTCATGGTTATAGATATTTTGTGACTTTATTAAAAATCCGATAAAAAACAAAAAGATAGTAAAATCTAGAAGCATGACTGTATTGCTCAATATAATTCAAATTAATGTTTGGTTTTTTTTAAATTGCATCAGTATTGCACAAGTTATGATGTGATGTTTTTCCAAGTTAAAGTTTTTTTTTTCATACTATATTTTAGGTATTTGTAATTTTTATATAAAAATTTCTTCCAACGTTTTAATTTTTAAGTATAGGCACCTTGCACTGGAACTCGGTTTATTCATAAAGTATGCAATATACATAAGCGTCACCATAATGGATAATTAATATAATATAATACAAATAATAAACCTACTCATTTTTCGTATATGCAAATCTTTCGTAGTATGAGGATCGAAAGCGCGCGAAATTTCGATCGGTTGATCTGCATACTACGAAAGATAAGTATATGAGATACGGTAATTATCCATTATGATGACGCTTATGTATATTGCATACTTTATGTATAAACCGAGTTCCAGAGCAAGGGTACCTATGGCTTCTAACACCGTGCACCTAATTTTTAAAATTTTTGGATTTTTTTAGACTCAGGACATTATTGACATTGTAATTTTTTGATTTTGTTTTTTGCGGACTAATTTGTAATTTTGAACATTTTAAAGGGACTTTGCTCTATCATATTCAGAGTTTAATTTGCAATATGAGAATAAGAAACCTTTATTATTCATGTTTGTTGTTTTTTCAACAATTATTGAATTATTAAAACTTTTAACGTTTGTTTTTATTTTTTGCAATGCGATTATGGTTACCAAAGACTAAAAATGTGTATGAAGTTAGTTGTAATGTAATAAATAAAGTTTAAAATCTATTAAATGTAATAAATATTTCCCAAATCATTTAATTTCTTTCTGTTATTTGCATTAGAAACACAGAACGTAGCCCCTTGATTACACAAGTAAGTAAATTTTTATAAAAATTAGTGTGTTTCCGTATTTAAAAACAGGTTTTCCTTATTAAACTAAAACACCATAGACGGTATTTATATTAAGATAAATATTAGTTTAACGTGAGTTTTTAGTAGTGTAATAGAAAACTAGCCAAAAAAAATTGGCAGTCTTGGGTAAAAACGTGCTACCCTCTCAAGTACCTTCACTACAGTTTATAGTTCACTCAATAAACTTGCGTCACTTAAAACTTCAAAATTTGTTTCTTTACGAAAATAGCGTTTTAATTGCATAAAAAATGTAAATGGCCACGAAAATAATTACCGCTTAATTATTTTGTCAACTTGGGTTTTTAAAAAGATCTAATAGGAAAATTTAAAACTCAAAAAAAAATTTCATTATATGATAATTTTGTTCGATAATTCGTACAACTAAACTTTAAGTGCAACCAAAACTGTTTTCCGAGAGTATTTTGTGGAAACATGAAAAAAGGAATATTCTACTTGGAAAAACGCTGGTTTCTTCCTGCAAGTTCGTAATATTCAAAATATAGGAAAATTCTGCAGTTTTCTCTCATGTAAAAACCACCATACGCAGCATTTGAATGCGCCCATATACCGGATATTTATAAATGTAAAAAACACAATAAGTATGTATAACGCTGTTGAATATTAAAAATTAAATGCATAATTAAAAATGATTTTTAATAAATTTAGTCCTTAACAAAATTAGTCATTTTAAATTAAAACCTAATTTTTAAATGGCTAAAATAAGCTTGTAAAAAGACTATTTTAAAAACTAAAAATAATTAAATTTTTTTAGAATTTAAAATCCACACTTGGTCCTTTGATTTTTAAAAACATTATTTCAAGCTCAATCTGACACAATTTTATTGATTTTCTCAATTCTACGCTTTTCTTATAAATTATATGATTGACTATAGCAATGCAATACATTTTTTAAAATAAGTTGCATTCGTAGAAACCCAATTTTATATAAAAAATACTAAATATAATTATTGGTTATTGTAATTGTAAAAAAAACGAAGGATCCAGATTAAAATGTTTTAAATAATTTTTTTAATTATAAAATATTAGATTAAAACAAAAGTCGATATTCATGTTGAAAGCAGTGACCTCGTGTATTCTTATTTATTTTTTAAGAGTTACATATACAAGTAAAGGTGAGCGTGCGCATTTAAAAGTAGTATACACATGTGTCCAGTATATTACTTTTATATGAACTGATTCTAAACTATACGAGACTATAAGAATCTTCCTAATGCAAATAACAAAATACCCTCATGGTGCATTTATCATTATTGCATGGACACCATACAAAACTAAATTAAAATAAAATGAAATAGAATATTTTTATTCACAAGTTACTACAAGTTAAAAATATAGACCACTGACATTAAATCTAAAATTAAAAACCAACCTACCAAATACACATGCTGCACCAACTAACTGGAAAAAAGAAAAAGATAATGTTACGCCGAGACAACCCATACCCATTCCTAATAAACCTTCTGCCAGCAGGCCCAATCTGCTGAATCTTGTAAACTAAAATAGATAAACATACAATGCTTACCATAGGTGGGCAGAGGGGAAGGGCTGGCGGGGGGGGTTATAGCCACCTAAAAATCTTGATTATAGCCGACGCCCCCCCCCCCCCCTAAAATTTGGGGGTACCCCGGACACCCCCCTTCTAAAATTTGAAGGGTCCCAGTACTAAAGACGCTAAAAATGGGGTGTTTAAGGTATACTCCCAAAAAAATTTTTGGGACACCCCCCCCCCAAGATTCGGTTTAAGGTATACCCCCCAAAAAATCCGAGAGGCTGCCCACCTATGATGCTTACCAATAACGTTAAAAATTTCATCAAAATCAAATTGCATTAAAATAAAAATTATTTGAGTTTCTTGGTAATTTTTATTGAAATACAGGAGAAAACCTACCTAATGAGACTGATTTTCAATAAAATGTTTTTCGTTTTTCGTTTTTTTTACCAAAAAATTTTCAATTCTAGTGTAATTGTTTTTTCTTTTTAAAAACAGTATTTTTGTATTTAATTGTTTATACGACATTTCTAACAGATCTATTATCGAATAACACCTGTGTCTAGCAACCATAACTTAAAAACACAAACAAACAAATACAATGAACCAAGCAAATATAACTTGCTTGGTGTAATTTAATTGGAAGTAATTCGGAAGTTTTATTCAATAAAAATAGATAATAGAACATTTTTTAAAAACATTCAATTTCAAAAATTTTTATTTAAAAATTTATAATACAGCTAATCAGATCTTATCGGTACAAAGTTGGATATGAAAAATGGTTGATTTTTTGTGCCACCATTGACCAGACCCCAAATTAAACTGAAACACATACTTGCACAAAAATAGCAATAGTTATCCGTCCCAAAGTATCAGCTACGCCACAAATCGTCACCACTTGCGACGCTTGCACATCTGTTAAAGCTCTGGTTAATCCCATTGCGTTTATCATTGAATAAAACACAGTCACAGTTCCTACCCAACAGAAATATATTAACATGCACAAAGTCAGTCGTGGATCTCGAAATACACTCCATTTGACCATTTCGCAGCATTTGAACCTGTTCTAAGCATCAACAACAACGTTTTGGCTTTTGTAACAAACAAAACCAGTATGAACTCACTAGATTTTTTTGTAAATATGTACAAATATTATTTGAAATGTTTTTAAGTTATCTAGCTGTTAAATCCACACTTACCGGTAACAAAAATTTTAAGTTTCCTAATTAAATAAATAGCTTGAAATAAAGGTTTCAGCGAAATTATTTAGAGCTTTAGTCTTTAGGGCCATTATTCAGTAGACCTATTTGATTTAACTTTACAATGCAATGGATTGTTTAGAATTTCTTATGATTTTTGTTATAAAAAATTCTGATAATAAAATGGCTTGAATATCCCCGGCTTCCTTTTTTAAAGGGAAAAAAATCTTCTTTTCCACAAATGGCAAATTTTTACCTTGCTATAGAAAACCCCTATTTTCATTTGGATCATAATTCTATACGGAATTTTCCAGCATATCCCGGTAAGGACAGGTGCCTCAATTGGGAAAAACGGTTTTTACCTGCCTCCTAACTGGCTCTGAGGCAGTCTTAGCTGCCTCCTACCTGTCTGCTTACCTGTATATGCTTCAACATAAGAGGCAGAATCACCTGCCTCCTACCTGCCTCAACCCTACCTTTTACCTGTTTCTGAGGCAGTTTTACCTGCCTCCTATCTGCCTCCACCCTACCTCCTAACTACCTTTGAGGCAGTTGTACCTGCCTCCGACCTGCCTTGAGTCTTACGGAGGCAGGTTCAAAAAAGATAAATTTCTATAGTTTAGTGGTTGTTTATAAATAATATTAATTTACTATTATAAAACAGACACAATAGGAACAGAAAACATTAAGCAAAAATAATTAAAATCATATTATTAAACAATACGTTAAAGCCAAATGTTTAAATGGTATTTTTAGACTTTTTATGCCGTTTCAAAGGGATTGTAACAACAACCACGTCGGGATATTTAATGGCCTTAAAATGTCATATAGTATTCGTGATCACGTCATGTTGTTGTTGTTGTTGAATAACCTGAAACTTATCTTCTCTATGCAGATTATGCAAAGGGCAGGCGCTAAGACAAGTCATATATGTTAGTCATATATATATGATCACGTCATATATTTGCTCTGTGGAAGTGGCTATGAGAGGAGCTAATGGAATCACTTTTAGCCAATTAATGATTGGGAAAATCAATTTTGGCCAATTAATCTCCAATGAAAGAAAGATCTTCTTTTGTTTCATAAGCACTAATTGGCTAAAAGTGATTCTATATAACGTTATAACTTTGTAAAGAGCATTAACACTGAACAATTTCCGTTTAAATAGGAAGGTTGGACTATCGTGACTTTCAACTTTTATTAAATTTCAACTCAAATTTTGATAAAATCTTTTTGAATTTAGGTTGGATTTAAATAATTTTCATTTTAATAGTATTTTTGAAATGGGATTCTATTTCAATAACATTAAGTTATCCTTAATTTTTGTTTTGCTACATTAAGTTATCCTTAATAATTTGAAGTGTGCAGTTAATGCTTTAAACTAAGAAGGCAAGCATAAATCTCTCCAGATTTTTTTATTTAATTTCCATGGCTTATTTTTTGTTTTTGTTTCTGATACTGTTAGCATTAGAATTAGTTTAATTACATAAGCAAATGAACCGTGGGAACGAAAAAAATATAAAAAGTGTCTAAATGTTAAAATTCACAATTGAGCGAATTTAAAAAATAAGCTTTAAAAAACTATTAAAAATCTAAAAAAATTTCTGCATATGGCCAATCGATTGACTTCATCACTTTTGCATGGGAGTTATTGGCGTTTTGAATCGGTTGGAGCGTAAAAGAGCACCCAGTACAACTATTTGCAGTGCTATTCCAGCGTTGATGACCATGGATCCTCGCCAATGATACGCCTGGACGGTCTTCAGGAAAACAGTCGGAAAAATAAATAGACCCACACCGGCCCCTATCGGGATGACGCTGACGGCGAAATTTCGATATTTATCAAAGTATTCTGACTGCACAGCAAATATAGCTGTAAGCAAAAGTCCATATCCAACTCCTAAATATACACAAAACTTATAAAGTCCTACAGGTTGACTCAGTTTTTATACATTTTATTTAAAATTAAATATATTCTTTTTTAGTTTAAATTATTTTGAATGAAAGTAAAATAAATATAGAATATTGGATAAAACACAAAAGCTTGGCGATAGTTTTCCAAAGAATCCGTTGCCATATTGATATTTAAAAATGAGTAAATCAATTTAGATAAACGTGTTTTGTTGTGTTAAAAAATTACCTACAACACCATAACAAAAAGTAACCATCGTCAGACATTTTGCAAAATAGGCACACGCGTATCCGCATGAAGCAATTAATCCGGAAATCATGACGGTAAATCGACTTCCTAATTTGGCATACATCAATGAAGATAATGGACCTAAAACTAATGTTCTAAATACACAAAAAACGTAAAAATTAATTTCTAAGTAGGGTAACTGACTTAATTTCGGCCACCTTTTTTTATTTTTTTGAATAAGTTTTTTCTGGCTTTTTCAATCAACCCAAAATTTGACCTAAAAATCAAACAATAGCTATATTTGTTATTCCAGTGCAAAATTTGAATATTTCTGGTACACTTAAAAATCGGCGAAGGTTTAATTTTTTTTTTAAAGTGGCCGAAGTTAAGGCGCGTGTCATTTATTTCGGCCACCTACAAAAAACTGGCCATAACTATTGCTTAAACGAACAATAAAAATTTCTAAAGGTTGCTAATTTACCCTTAGGTATAGTTCTTGGTACATATAACTTAATTTTTCCCGTTTGCGAACTTTAATAGTTATTAGCAATAATTTAAATAATTATGTCAAAACCTTAAAAAAACAAGTTTTAATAATTTGTATTTTTTGTTCAATTTTTATTTTTGGCTTAAAAAACGTCAAAACAAAGTCAAACGAGCAAAAAAAATTCTTTATAAATACGGTAGTACAATGATATTTAAAAACAGCAAAAAACGGCAGGTTCTTTCACCTAACTTTTCAGGTGGCCGAAATTAACGGAATCTTAAAATGCGCAGTTAATTAAACGCATTGCAAAATGATTTTGAAGAAAATATCAAAACATGAAAATTAACAACTTTGAGCCTTAAATGGAAGATGTTTTAAGGTTATATATTGTTTCGTTCTAAATTTGATGCAGTTTAAACACAAAGAAAAAATTAAGAAAATCACAAAAAATTCACTTTTTGTATGAAAATGCTAATAATGTAGAATAACAAAAATAAAAAAACTTTTGCAAAAACACTTTATTCAACATTAATCCAGTTACTTTTGTGCTAGTTCTTTTGTGTTTTAAAAATAAGCCAATTTTCTAACACCCTAAATTGGTGGCCAAAATTAAGGCGTGGCCGAAATTAAGTCAGTTACCCCAATTTTGATTGAAGATAATTGAAAATTATAATTTACAGAACACATGCCTTTTTTACAGCTGTTTTATCTTCTCCCATCTTTTTTCGTTCAATTGACACCTCCTAGTCCTTAATAATTGTTTTCACAATAGACACCTTGCACTGAAATTTAAAACAAACATAAAATATAATCACACACTAACATTGCTGTCTGTATGGAAAGTATCGTAATCTTTTTTCAAAAGCGAAAGACGAAACCCACTGGGGTGTTTAAAATGACATCACACTGATTATGTATGTTGATTTATATTAGAAATTGTCTGTTTTAAAATGTGTAATCAAGATTTGTATGTAAAAATAAAAAAATATATAGCTACAGATTTTATTATAAGCGAGTTATTTTCTGTTGACACCGTCACCAAATCAATAATCAGAGAAACGGCGGGAAAATTATAATGGTCGACGTTTCCCTAAATATTGATTTGGTGACGGTGTCGACAGAAAATAACCCGCTTATAATAACATCTGTAGCTATATTTTTTTTTTATTTTTACATACAAATCTTGATTACACGTTTTAAAACAGACAATTTCTAATATAAATCAACATACATAATCAGTGTGATGTCATTATAAACACCCCAGTGAGTTTTGTCTTTCGCTGTAAAAAAAATTTGCATGATTACGGTATTTTCCCTACAGAGAGCAATGTTAGTGTGTGCTATATCTTATGTTTGTTTTAAGTTTCAATGCAAGGCGTCTATAAGTTACAAATTTAGAAGTGATTTTAAAAGAAATTCTTTTTAAAAAACCTGAAAATCCTATGCACGTGTACATGATGGCGCTCGTGGTTGCCACCGATTGACTGGGTGCGTTGAAAACTTCCCGGAATGTGACGAAATAGACGCCGACAGATGCGCCCATACCCATGATAATTCCGTAAATTGTAAACGAAGAAAGCATGACCAGCCAGGAATAACGGCTGTCCATTAATTCTATTTGAATCGGCTGCATTTTATTTCCGAAATTTATGAACTGTTGGCTGTATCCATTACCCAAAAGTAAAGTTTCTTTCTTCAGTGTATAATCATGATTTAACAGAAGAGCTTAGAGTATACAACCCATTCTACAATGCAGAACACTTACAGAACTTGTGAAAAAAGAAATTTAGGATATTTTAGGCAAAATCTTAGTACAAATGCTGGGCGCTGTTGACAAAAATTAAATTAATACACAGGCGGTTTACAATTACAGGAATATTTCGATAATATTATATGCCTGAATAATTAAAAAAGTACTTTAATACACAGCTAATTAAATGAGTCGCTCTTTGGTAAGCATAAATAGCAATTTTCGATTTGAAAATGTTTACTAACACAATCTAATAAAGGTTATTTATATTGAGATTCACCAATGAAGTAAATAAAAAATTTTCATTTCATATGTAAAAAGTTAGCTGCATTTTAGCTGCATATAGAAATCATGAAATTTATATAAATTTATTTAAAAAATTACATACAAATTTTAAGTATTAAAAATACGTAATTTTTATACTTGCAGTAAAAAATAAGCTAAAATATTTTAAAAAATAGATTATTTCAAAATATCAATTTTTACTCGCAAAATATATTCTTTCATTTAAAATCAATAATTTTTTTAACTCTTAATACGATACAATTGTGCGTGTGTTTAGGTACTGCACTATTTTTGCGCAAAATTCTTGCTTGAAAATGAATTCTAATTTTTTAAAAAAATATAAATAAACATGGTTATAATCAAGAATTTATGATAAGGTTTTTTTGTTGACTTCACGAGTAAACCAATACGTGATTTACCTAGAAATCAAAAATCTAATTTAGTTATCATTCACATTATTTAAATCACTTTCCGCACTATCACTTTTCACTACTAAAATCACTAGTGTGTTTTTATTCATAAAATATATACATTTTATATTTTCTGGTGAAAGCTTGTGTTTAAAGCTAAAAATAATTTAGAATAAATCGAATTGAAATTAATTTTGTTTTTAAAACGCCATGCAACAATTTCGAAATTTATTTATAATTTTAATTAATAAGGAAGTCATAAAAAACTCTACATTTACCTGTTTCCAAGGACAAGTGGGTAGTTCCCAAAATCCTTTTAATATGTAAATAAAGCACAAAAGCTAGTTGGTATAAATATTGTATCCTGCTGCATTTACTAAACTAAAAAAACAACTTTAACAATGTTATTTTGTTAATTGGGCCTCTGCGCACAGAATGTACGATGATGCAATAACATGCGAAGATTAATCATTTTGTTTTTCCTCATTTACTTAGAGTCTATTCATTCCCAATTTTTGAAAATTTTTCGCGATTTTGAGGGAATAGGCTGATTTTTTCAAAGGGAAAAGGTCGACATTGGCAAAATTCATGATTTCACCTAAACGTTAATACGTAGTTCATGCGTCAATATGTGCAAGCATGCTTACATGTGTTAAAAATTAAAACTTGTGCACCAAATTTTATTGGAATAATAGTTTTATCTCATAACGTTGATTATAAATCTCTAAAACGTTAATACGTAGTTCATGCGTCAATATGTGCAAGCATGCTTACATGCGTTAAAAATTAAAACTTGTGCACCAAATTTTATTGGAATAATAGTTTTATCTCATAACGTTGATTATAAATCTCTAAAACGTTAATACGTAGTTCATGCGTCAATATGTGCAAGCATGCTTACATGCGTTAAAAATTAAAACTTGTGCACCAAATTTTATTGGAATAATAGTTTTATCTCATAACGTTGATTATAAATCTCTAAAACGTTAATACGTAGTTCATGCGTCAATATGTGCAAGCATGCTTACATGCGTTAAAAATTAAAACTTGTGCACCAAATTTTATTGGAATAATAGTTTTATCTCATAACGTTGATTTTAAATCTCTAAAACCTCATAATAAATATCCAGTTTAATAACAGAAACAAAACGACGGGAATAATTCTAGAAAAACACGTGTCGAATATACCGCATGATTCTGCAATAATAATAGCCGGCTAAAAGTTTGTTAAGTTTGCTTCATACTTATGACAAAACGTCCTTTGGACTTTGTCCAAAGGACAAATACAGCGTTAAAACGTCCTTTGGACAAAATCCAAAGAACGTTTGTCCTTTGGACTTTGTCCAAAGGACGTTTTGTCATAAGTATAAACCAACCAACCTTAAAAATTCATAACGGTCAAAATATTATAATTAATAGAATCAAAATTCAAAGTATTGTCTTTAAACTATTTTATATTCAAAAATTTGTTTAAGCCTACTTATTTAATACTACACACTTGTACATTTCATGAAAATGAGGACGAAATCAAATAAATTAAGTTTACCATTGTAGCTATACTATTTTTTTAGTTTTTTAACAGTCGTAATTTTGTGTTCAAAAAAGGAACAACACAGAAATATTCCAGAAGGAAAAATTGCGCAAATACAGTTTTGGCAAGACATTTTTGCGGCGAAACGTACATGCTTCGGAAAATTCCTAAGCTTCATTTCCTAACAGATGGAATACGTAAATGGTCAAAAAGCGGCGCTGTGCCGGGGTATATATATAAAGCATTATTTTCAGAAACTGCATGAAGCTATTAATCTACAATAATTTATCTGAGTTGACAAGAATCTAAGTTAAATATTTCTGTTTATATTTCCTAATTTAAAAAAAGTTTAAACGACATGAAATGTTTAAACTGTAACGAACATACCAAAACATGTTATGATACTCTGAATTACAAAAGTGACAGACTAAATTAAAACTTACTTTATAAATTCGGTTTAGTTTTGTGACTATTTCATGCTACTAAAAATCAAAAACAAAAGAAATCTCAGTTTTTTACTTTATGTTTTTTTTTTTTCTCACCATTAAAAACATTATGTTAAAAAAATATCGCTGGTGAAAACTTACTAAAAAAATTAATTAGGGTAACTGACTTAATTTCGGTCACGCCTTAATTTCGGCCACCAATTTAGGGTGTTAGAAAATCGGCTTATTTTTAAAACACAAAAGAACTAGCACAAAAGTAACTGGATTAATGTTGAATAAAAGTGTTTTTGCAAAAGTTTTTTATTTTTATTATTCTACATTATCAACATTTTCATACAAAAAGTGAATTTTTTATGATTTTCTTAATTTTTGCTTTGTGTTTAAACTGCATCAAATTTAGAACGAAGCAATATATAACCTTAAAATATCTTCTATTTAAGGCTCAAAGTTGTTAATTTTCATGTTTTGATATTTTCTTCAAAATTATTTTGCAATGTGTTTAACTAACTGCGCATTTTAAGATTCCGTTAATTTCGGCCACCTTAAAATTTAGGTGAAAGAACCTGCCGTTTTTTGCTGTTTTTAAATATCATTGTACTACCGTATTTATAAAGAATTTTTTTGCTCGTTTTACTTTGTTTTGACGTTTTTAAGCCAAAAATAAAAATTGAACAAAAAATACAATTTTAAAACTTGTTTTTTAAAGGTTTTGACATAATTATTTAAAGTCTTGCTAATAACTATTAAAGTTTGCAAACGGGAAAAATTAAGTTATATGTACCAAGAACAATACCTAAGGGTAAATTTTCAACCTGTAGAAATTTTTGTTGTTCGTTTAAGCAATAGTTATGGCCAGTTTTTTGTAGGTGGCCGAAATAAATGGCACGCGCCTTAACTTCGGCCACTTTAAAAAAAAACTTTAAACCTTCACTGATTTTTAAGTGTAACAGAAATATTCAAATTTTGCACTGGAATAACAAATATAGCTATTGTTTGATTTTTAGGCAAAATTTTGGCCTGATTGAAAAAGCCAGAAAAAACTTATTCAAAAAAATAAAAAAAGGTGGCCGAAATTAAGTCAGTTACCCTAATTGTGAAAAATCAAATTTTCAAAAAAGAAAAACTAGTAAAAAAACAACCTTCAGAACTTAGGATTTTATATAGGTTTTTGCAACAATCTTGTTAAAAGGGTAGAAAAAAAGAAATAAATTGAAAGGAATCACATGTTATGCAAAAGCTATTTTGTCATTCAAATGATTTTCCCTTTTCTATATTACTCGTAAACACTTTCCTGAAAAATGTTTTATTTAAATAAAAAAAACATCGGAAATAATGTGTTTTTAGTTAAAAGAATACAAGGAGAATAAAAATTTCTTAAGCAGATTCTAGAAAAAGCAAATAATAAGTCTTAATAATAAGTCTTAAGTAAAATATTCTAGCCGAAGTCCTAAATAAAAAAAAAACATTCTAATTGAATTTTTAGAAAATCAAATTGTAGAAAAAAATTTTATTTATAAATCTACATTTTTTATTAAAATCAAATATCTGAATCTAAAAATAAGTCAATGCAATAGATAAAAACAAAAACTACCTAAAGACATCCCAATAAATCATAAGAACAAAACAAAGTAAAAAAACGTTTTAAAACCAAGTTGTTTTTGAAATTTTAAAAATTTCTGCTAAGTGTGTTTTAATTGTTAATTTTTGATTCTTAGATTTAGGCTTAATGCTTTGGGGTAAGGGTTTCGTCAGCGTATAGTTCTTAAAGTTAAGGTACAATTTTCTTTAAGTATACGTTTACAAAATCATAAGCTTTTTAAAAAGAATAAACACAAAATGCTTAAAGGGTTTTAAATATTATTCAAACTTATTAAAAAAGCTGTTTTTCAAACTTAATGTAAAATTATTTAGAATAAATTTTGAATTTACTTTTAACATTTATTATCCAATTTAAAATGAACCGACACTAAAGTATTTATATTTTACACAACTATATGTCTTGTTTACCATTCAAGTTCTTTAGACTTAGTGTTTTCCAGCTGTGCTTAGAAAAATTTTGCCCAAACGTTGAGTTTCAGCGATTTCAGTGAGAAATAAAAGTTATATTATTAATAAATAAAAAAAGCATTATAGGGTAGTGCATTTAATTTCGGCACTTTTTCGTTTTTCCAATGTAACTTTTCACTGTACGGCCTGATTTTTATGTTTGATAGCTCATTTTAAAGCTTTTACGATACTGCGTTGCGTCATAAAAAATTCACTGTACAAAAGTTGTTTTTTTACTTAATTAAATCAGTTTTTAAAAAAATGGAAAATTGCCAAAATTAAATGTATGCATTTAATTTCGGCACTTTACAAACAATCGATTGTTTCTCAGTCAAAAAATCATCATTTTCAAAAATTTAAAAACCTATCATTATCTCCAGACAGTTTTCTTTAATTTAAACTTTTACTTGTTGTTTAACGTGTAACTGGAAAAAAATTATAGCTAAAATGCTAAATGG